>MINK01178547.1:217-11146 GCA_001735545.1 Phormia regina
AAGTTGTCTCTCATTAAAATAGTTAAATTTTGCTTTTGGATGAGAACAACAAAGATATTACAAAAATACAGAAAAAAATTAAGTGCGTTTATAGGAATATACACCAGTGTAGTTAGTCGCTTTTTTTTACTAACACACTCATAGAGTTAGGTACTGCAGGCAAAGATTCAGACTACTTGTATATACTTGGTTTAAAACAATGATTGAGCCAAGAAAATTAAAAATAATCTTTATTACTAATGAAATCAGATTATTTAAAATTAGAAAAAAGTTCTAGGGTATATTGATCTTAGGATCAGGATATTTTTCTAAAGAAACCATAAAATTTTCTTTCGAACACTAAACACTAGTTATGGTGTTCATTTTAATTACATACTATGAAATAAGGGAAATATTCTACAAATAGTATAGAGTAAATTTTTATAATGGTTAATGTATTTATATGTATTTTTATTATTTTAACTATAATTATGGATGAGATTATGATTATTATTTAAAGTTTTTTTTATTTTTTTATTTATTACGTTGTCATGAAACACAATATTCGCTTTTTGATGTTTTAATTTTTAATTTTGTTTTTCTTTTTCTATGTACAAAATAACAAATAAAATTAATTATTATTATTATTTTTTTAATTACAAATGCTCTAAATATGAAACTAACTACTTGTTTGGTTTTGTTAATGTTATTTCTTTATCGGTTTATAATTAATTAATAAACAAACTTCATTTTGAATAATATTTTAATTGTTTTTTTTTTCTATTTTTAATTATGACTAATTGGTGCGAGTTTTTTTTTGTTAATTTATTTACACTATGTTTAATTTATTTTTTCATATAAAATATAAAAAAATCATATTAAATTATTTAATAAAATAATAAAACATTTAACAATGTATAAGTAAATATATTAATAAATTATAAATAAATATGATTAAATAATATGCTTTGAAAATGAATCTACCCAGGAAAAATATTAGAATATGTTCCAAAATCATTAATTCTAGAAATGGTGTAATCAGAATCACTTAAGATTCCTTCATAAAATCCTCAGAACTAGTGGTATCATAAGCAGTTCTGACACGATTGGAGTAGGATCTATTTGTGGTTCTAAATTCGTTTTAAATAATGTTTTATGGAACTAGTGTTGAAGAACTAATTCTGTATGCCTTCTACATCATTTCTGAGATTGAATTAATGATTCCCGAATGACTTCCTAGAACTGTATGAAAAACTTGTATAAAAAATTTCACAAATTCCAAAAATTAAAAAAAAAAAGTATTTGAAAAATTAAATTTAATTTAAAAGTGGACTTAAGGAAATAGACTATTAGAATAAAAAATTAAAAAACTTGTTCTGAAACCATTACCTAACGCTTCTATAGAACTACTGTTGAATGTGACAATTTCGAACAAGGATCATTGATTAAAGAACTAATTCTAAAACCGTTCCATACAATGTGTGCCGGCTAGTTAACACTTCCTCAGAACTAGTTCTGGAGGTGACAATTTTAAACAAAAATCATTGATCGTAACGCCAAAGTAGAACAAGTACAGGCTATATTCATGGGTTCTAGAACTATTTGTAGAACTTATACAATTTATTTTTATTATTATTATTAAATATTAAAAAAGGGGAAATAAATTCTAAATTGTGGATGTTGTTAGGTTGAATTTCTATTTCCATTTATCTGATCAGATCATGCAATTAACCGCCATTTAGCTTTAATTCTCTAGAGTTTTTGAAGCTCAAGGTTTAGGTATTTTAGTTTGAAAAGTTTTCAAAAATTGCAAATAATAAAATAATAAATAAAACAAATTAAAAATTGCCATATTGAAATCGAAAAAATATTTATTTAACTTTTAACTCAATTAAATCTATACAGATTTTTTTTGTTTGTATGCTTTTGATTAGCTATCAACATTATTTTAAATTAAATGCATAAAATAAATTAATGAAGTACATAAAAAAATACAATTTATAAGTAAAATAATTTAATCAAATAAAGAAGAAAAAATTAAATAGAGAGATATATTTAACATACATATTATTTTGCAAATATATAGTCAATATTTAAAGTAAAACTAAAGGCCAATATAAAATATTAAACAAAAAATCATAAAAATAATTATGAACTTAAAAAAAAAAATCAAACTAAGAAACTATTGAAAATGAAAATGTAAATGAAAATAATGAATTGTATTCGTTATTAAGGAAAATGAAGGATTTGCTACTCAATTAAAAAAACATAACAGAAGGTCTAAAATATTAAATTAATTATTTGTTTAATAATTTGGTAGGTGTATATATCTACAATATATATAATTTAAATACGTCCATACATATATATATAAAGTAGTATATACATAGCAACATTTCCTAAATTATTTATAAAGTATGAAAATAATTTATATTTTCTACATAAAGTTATTGTATGATTTAAAATCAATAAAATATGTTTTAAATTTTTGCATTCGAAAATAAAAACTATATAATTTGCTATTCATTTACACAAATTTTTTTTTTTTTTTGTTTTTTTACATACACAATAAATAAATAATAGTTATGTACTTTGAGTACAATTTAAAGTTATGTTTTTTGTTTTTGTTATTAGATTAACACAGCATTTTCAAGTGAGGTAAAATGAAATTAGTTGTAAGAACATAAACATGAAACATAAAACTAAATATTAAGTTAGAAAAATATATATCTAAAGAAAAAAAAAAAAGAGAAACAATTGCTTCCATTCCTTTAATCCTTGACAATTTCTTTTTTACACCATGTATAGCACTTTAGTTTTTTTTTTTTTAATTTTTCGAATCTAGAAAAGGTATTTTAAATCCAGACTTTTTAACTGTATTCGAAGAGATTTCACTAGTTAATTCACTAGACGGTGGAACAGCATTTATGGGTGGATTTTGTTGTGAACGATCTACATGAGGTGGCAGTTGCAAATTTAAAGGATCACGCAAACGACGTAGATCATATTCAATTTCAGCTATTTGACGTTTCAATTGATTATAGCTTTCAACATCGAAATTCTTCTTTTTGGCACGTTTATACAAAGTAATGAGGTATTGGCGGTCTTTAACTTCGGGCATATTGTATTCCTTGGAAAAAATGAAATAAAAATATGATAAATTCATAAGTTCAAACGAATAATTGAAAAAAAAAAGTTATTTAAAACTTACAGTTTTTGTTATGCAATAGTAGGCATACATGGCCATGGCTGTGCCATAGGTAACAAAGTATGTAACTGGTTCCATAATATCCCAAGAATATTCCCACCATGTCAGTCTTGCCAATATGCCAAATTGTACTGACATCAAACCTAAACCAACCCATGTCATTATATTCGTTTTACGTTCAGCCTGAGCGCTTAATTCCGTTTTTTCCTGTAATAAATTTAATGAAATATATTTAAAGTATAAAGTGGTTTTATTAATATGTTTTTTAAAAATAATATAAGTATCAAGCCATAAATAATTTTAGAAATTTGTTATGGCCTGATACTTTATTGTCATCTTTTACAATAGAAAAGAAAAAAATATATATGAAATATAAAAGACCGTATCTATAATTTTTTGCTTTAAATTTGCCAATAAGAAAAATATTTTTACACTAAATTATGTAAAAAAAATTATTGAAAAATCTTTAAATTTTTTATACCCTACACCACCATAAAGCAGGTGTTCTCACAAGATCTTGCTTCGTGACCCCTATTTGACATTGCAATGGAATCTCGACCCACTACATCTTTAAAAGTCAGAGAAAATATTAAGACAAAATAATTACAAAAATAGTATACAAAAATTTTCGACATTATTTTTGTTCTATTTTGTTTATTCTTTGCATACACATGGAACAAAATAATTCCATCTAATGCTTTATGATGATGAGAAACAGTTCACGGAGCCAATAAACTGATAAATTTCCCTATATTTTAACTTTTGGTTCAAATTAAATTGAACACATGGAATGTATATTATTTTTATAGCCCACAAACTTCTTTGAGAAATTAGTTTTTTTTATACTCATATTTTTAAAGTCCCACTCTTCCAGCAAATGTTAACAATTTTAATCTACAGCATATTATTCCATGATTAAAATTCTAAAAGGGCATTGCAGCAACTATATAAAGAAGTTACAGTGTGCAGAATCGAAAATTGTTTGGGAATATCTATAAATTTTAATCGCCTCGTTGAGATTTGCGTGGAATTTGTTAAAGACGTAGCAGAAATGTGGAAATGCTTTGACTGGGCCCTCAGTGTCGAAGCAATGGAGCTTAACCCATTCAAAGTCTTTTTACTTGATCGAGTACAGCGGTATAATCGACCAACTTTTATATGAGTCTAAAGAGCCTCAGTGTTTTTTATCTTATTATAATTAAGTGATAAATATTGTCTTATAATGACAACAAATTTGGCAGATATTTCAATTATATATGCCAGAATTTAGGCAATAACTTTTCACCATAGATCAAAAAATTAAAACGCGTCATTTGGTAATATTTTAATTTATAATTTTTTCGAATATTTCTTTCAAATTAATTATTTTTGATAATATAGTTTTTTATATATAAAGTATATTATATATATATATAGACATTTACTAAATTATTTTTGTACAAAAACTCCTTTTGGAAATACCCATAACTTGACCACGCCCCTAATTAAATACACACCTCCCTATGAGAACCTAATATACTTTTTCAAACTTTTATGCTTATTTTATGTGTAGACAATAAGTACAATCTAAAGATATTTTTTCATTAATATCTCTGTTGGCGATATTATACCGGTGGTCTTTTATATGGAGTTAAAGTAGGATCCTTAACATATTAATATGTTTAAATCGCTTGTCTCAAAGTTTTTGGCTTTAAGATTTTACAATATCGCCTAAATTTTTGCAGTAGTGGTTAAATTTTTGTTACTTACCATTCCAGTATTTCGTATTTTCTACTTCAGATTTTAATATCAATCAACTTATCTATTAATATAGATATTTTGAATTCGATATTTTTAATTCCAAAAATTTTTTTTTTTTTTTCTGGCCGTAAATAACATTACACAGTTTTTCTTTAAAGTGAGGGGCCATGTGTCAGATCTTTTATATTTTTCTTAAACGGTGATCTTTACAATAGATAAATCGAATAAGGCCTACACCGGACAGGTACATCCTGAGTTTCGAATTGTCTCACCCATTTTATTACATTAAAAATTTTGACTTTAGTCTACATTCTAAAATTGTAGTGATGTTCAACTTTTCCTAAAACACAATCCTCTGCGAAGAGAATCGCGATTTAAAACTTATAGATTCCCAGCAAAATAAAGTTGGATGAGTTCTTTAAAAGTTTTTTCATCTTTTCACAACTTCCGTGGAACAAATGTGCATATTTTAATACGTTTTTAGGAGTTCTTAATAATTACTTAAAAAAAGTGAACTAAATGAATTTTAGCGGAACAAATTGTGTAAATAATTTTCTAAACAAAATAATAATATTTTTTTAATTATATACAAGCATTTTTATTAATTATTTATGGCAAAAGTTAGAGTTTCTTATTTAAAAAATGCTTAACATATAGTCTTTCAACGGGACAGTACTTCAAATATGAATGAAAAAGAAGTAATAAAGAATATACTGCTACCAAGTGACAACATGTGGCTTTAAAAAACGAAACTTTCTGCAGCTCTTTTCCACCATCTAACTCACTTACCTTTCAATGACAACACATGTTAATTCATAGCTTTTAGTTTCTTGTTTGCTGGATGTGCTATTCACTTTTATTAAAACATATACTCCCTTTAAGCAATAACTAATTGATATGAATTCAGTTTCTATAGACATTTTGCTTTGTACAAATTGGAATTTTTATTTAATATTTTAACATAATATTTTCTATTTAAAATAAAATCCAGGCAAAATTGTAATAAGTTCTACAAATTTTTAGTTTCTTAGACACACCATTGAATTATATGCTGTACTTGTTCTACTCTTGGGTTTACGTATCACTGATTTTTTTTAAATTGTACTCCAGAACTATTTCTGTGGAAGTGTTTCAAACTTGCCGGAACACATTTGTATGGAACGGTTTCTACACTTAGTTCTTTAAACCATGATCGGTTGTTCCGACATTGTCGGATTTCAACAGTATGCTTCTATGATAGCGTTAGGTAATGGTTTCAGAACAAGTTTTTTAATTTTTTATTCTAATGGTCTATTTCCTTAAGTCCACTTTTAAATTAAATTTAATTTTTCAAATACTTTTTTTTTTTAATTATTGGAATTTGTGAAATTTTTTATACAAGTTTTTCATACAGTTCTAGGAAGTCATTCGGGAACCATTAATTCAATCTCAGAAATGATGTAGAAGGCATACAGAATTAAACACTATTTCCCTAAAACATTATTTAAAACGAATTTAGAACCACAAATAGATCCTACTCCAATCGTGTCAGAACTGGTTGTGATACCACTAGTTCTAAGGATTTTATGAAGGAATCTTAAGTGATTCTGATTACACCATTTCTAGAATTAATGATTTTGGAACATGTTCTAATTTTTTTCCTGGGTTGTGTGCTTATGAACATTTTTAACGTATCTTCGCGACCCCCCAGGAATGCCCTTGAGAACCCCTTGTGGGTCGCGGACCCCATTTAAAAACCGTTGCCTTAAAGTATACAGAATCACTTTTTGAGTCGATTTAGCTATGTCCGTCCGTCCGTCTGGTAGGCTGGCTGGCTATCCATGTAAAGCTTGTGCGCAAAGTACAGGTCGCAATTTTATAGATAATTTGATTTTTTTTTTTGATACAAGGACGAAGCCCATTTATTTTGGTCATGATCGGCTTATTATTTCACCTAGTCCCCATGCAAATGTTTTCCCGGAATAGAGTTTTAACACTCAAAAATGCCTTAAGAAATGAAATATGTTAATGACATTTAACACAAATAAGTGTTAAGCTATGTATACACGGTAGTCAGATCTGACAATGTTAGCCGAAAAATGTTCAGAAAATGTCTAACAGCCAGATGTCTAACAATATTATTGTGTTACAATCCATAAAAAACTGTCATATTATATATATAATATATCCGACTCATATTACTTTATATATTATAAGTAAAAGTGTCAGTGCAAATTTCTGAATATAGGTCATAATTGACAATAGCCTCATATAAGACTAATTTACGCAATAATCATCAAAAAGTTGTGACATAGTTAACATGTGAATCTTAGTATCTCGACGTAATTTTTCGTATATAGCATGTTTTTTAGTTTTCCACTTTAATACAGTACTAGTCAATGGCTCCTTCTACCGAATTTTGGTTATGCATAGCTGTTATGGTCGGCGTCTTGCCGACTATTATCCTTCTTCTCTGTCGTGAATTTATATTTTTGTATAACATAAACCCGTCTCAAATTTATTTTACATACTTACCCTTTCTTGTGTGTGTATTTTATATTTTTAAAATCTTCTATAATTTAGTTGTCATTTTGCTCTTTTTCTATAGGATTAATTCACCTACATCGTAGGCTTCGTAATAACTGTTTACAATAAGAAAGATATATATGAGGTAAACATTTTTGAATTGTATTTATTAAAACTTTACAACTTACTTGGGCTACATCTGTCTTAGTAATGTTCAACCTTAGATTTACTCTAAGACATCTTCAACTTTTAATTTTTTTCCGTTGGCGGATGGAACTACTTTATTCTTTGGTCATTGATCGTTGTATCCTTTTAATAAGTATACTCATTTTAAAAAATTTTCTATTCATATTTAAATTTCTATTAATTAAAACTTACCAAAATGGTTCGTCCATTAAACTTTCTATATTACAAGTTGATGCTATTCTAACACCATTATTATTCAGTATAGTGGCACGATCAATACCTCGATCTTCTGTTTTCAGCATTTCAATTAGATCACCAACTCTGTGTGATACAGGTTTTAAAGCAAAACGGCATTTTTCATTTCTACTAGGAAGCGGTATGGTAAGATGAGGCAAACCGTGTATATATTCAACGGAAACATCTCCTGCAAATGAAAGAAAGAAAAAAAAAACATTATAAAAAGTTAGCTTGAGTGAAATATTAAAACTAAGTAATTGCAAACAAGGTCATTTAATTGAAAATATATGTTTGTAGTTGGAAAAAAAAAATTAAGTGAAAAAAAAGTTTAATTATTCTTAATAACAATAACTTTCTAACTATCTGCACAAAAGTACTCGTGTATTCGTTTTCATATAGTTGTACTATTTTTGTTGTTACTTTATTCTATGGAAATACATGCATACAAAATTGTTTGCACTTTGTTTGTGTATGCATAAGTTTTTTTTATATATATGTAAATGTATGTGTAAATTTCTGTGTGTGTGTGTGTGTATGTGTGTTAACAAGAAATTTGAATTTCAAACAAATAAATAACTTTTGGTTGTTATTAAACGTTTATATTGTTCGAGTTCTCTGTTCGAGTTTATACATATTCATTCAGTCAATACTAACAATTCAACTGAGTGAGTAAGTTTTCATCTAAAACATACAGTAGTATTCAATAAATGTGTATTTAAAACAATATATTACAGCATAAAAACTAAGTATACATTACGGATAAGCCCTTCTAGAAGGCCTTTTTTTGTCCAGAGAACTCTTCTGCTTTCCATGTTCATTTCACTTTACACGCGATGGCAATTGGGTGGTAAGAGGCCTTACCATTCGCGACCGATCAGTCCTTCTGAAGACCTTTTTTATTGAAACTGCAAACAGGCCTTCTTTTTTTTCAATTTTGTCAAAAATATAAGGATTAATGTTTTTATAAAATAGTTTCTAAAAACCATAATAAAACAATCAAATTCTTTATCATAAAAATCACACTCCTATTCAAAAAGAATGGAGAACATATGATAACTTACTTCTTTTTTTGAATTTTTTGCTCTTGAATTTGATATTGTATTTTGTATACGGATTTTGCCAGCGATTTTTTTTTCAATATTGTTAGTCTTTCCTTTCCTTCTAAAGAGAGTTACATTAAAACAATGCACTTTTTTATAATGAATTTTGATATAAAAAATACAAATTCATTACGTTCCTTTCAGGAGCGAGTTGGAAGGTTTGTAGATCTTTTTATGGGCAGGATGAGGCATTCATGAAGGCCTTATTTAGAGAGGCCATGTTNCATGAGCAACTGCATCTGAAAAAAGGCCATCTAGGAGGCCTGCTCGGCAGAGGCCTCGCAAATTTTACCGCTGGGAATATATCACAGTATATAGCACTATACATATACATAAACATATTTATATTACATCCATGCAAGTTTATATATTAGTTCATAGATGCATTGTGAACAAACAATTATATGCATAGTAATATGTACATTTAGGGTATCCCATGGAAAGACTTTATTAAACTATAGGTATTAATAAGTTACAAAAACGAAAATGTTTGGCAATAACTCTGTAACTTCTGTTTGGCTGATTGGATTTGCATGAAATTTGTTATAGACGTAGCAGAGATATGTACAATGTTAAGTTTGGAAGGGGGACCCAACAGACCTCTCAGGGGCGGAGCTAAAGGGGCTAAAAGTTGGGTATCTTTGAAATAAATAAAAAAAATTATTTAATTGCCAAATTTTATTATCTCACCTGATATATTTCTACATTATTATAGGCACTGATAAGACCTATACAAACATGATTCCATGTCCTATTTATCTCTTATAGTTTTTGAGTTATTTGCGTTAAAAATGTTTAAGTATCTCAATTTTGCATGTTCTTGATTCAGTATTTTTCAAATAAATCCTAGTATATCCGAACGATTTAATTTATTTTTCCTTTTGCTAATTCAAAAACAAAATTATTTATTGATTAAAGAAAATTTAAGTTAATATCTTTACCGAGTCCAAAAATAAACCATTTTGAATTTGAAAATTGCAAAAAAGTCGACTTTTTGTGTTTTTTATACCCTACACCACCATAGGTGATTGGGGTATTATGTGTTTGCAGTGCAAAATTTCATGAAGATCGGTCCATAATTTGCTATAGCTCCCATATAAGAATTATCCGTTTCGACTCAGTATCACTTTTTTGTGGCGATTTAACGATGTGCCGGCACGGTACAGGATGTCCATGTAAAGCTAGTAGGCAAAGTACGCGCTCGATTTTCGAATAATTTGATCAAAGCTGGTAATGCTTTTTTTTGGACCATGATCGGCATTTATTTCTAGACCCCATTAAAGTATTTCTTCGGAATGAGTTTTTAACTCGAAATATCTTAAAAAATTGGATAATTTTTAATGAAAATTTAACACAATAAAGTTTATGGAGCATTGTCATTTGTGCCAAATTTCATGAACTCGGTCCATATTACATAGCTCCCATTAACCCCTCTTTCAAATAATCATCTTTAACGTTCATAAATCCCACACAAAAGTTAATATTTAATTTTATATTTCGACAGTATACCTTATATTAGTATAAGTGACAGTGCAAAATTACATGAGATCGGTCCCATAATGATCTATAGTCCCAATATAAGAAATTGTACTCCAATAAAGTGTCATATATTACGATGTGAAATTCTTGTATCGAGTAATATTTGCAATAATGTTTTATTTTCCACTTAATACTAAGTATATGTGTCATAATGCCTTCCTTCTCGAATTTGGTATACACAAATTTAAATTTTTCAAGAGAAAAAAAATTCGAAGGATGGAATTTTGAACCTTTCTATATTGAACAAATCGTAAATTATTGCTACATGATTAATTGTAGAATCTAATAATAAAATTTATTCCCATGGAACGGTACCTTGTTATATTCATCAGCTTTGTTTGATTTATTTACGTTTTTTCAATTCTTAAGTTGAAGCAGTGCTAGGCTAAATTTTTAAATTTGTTAATTAGTATTATTTTCCAAATTATAAATAAC
>MINK01178560.1:2893-13219 GCA_001735545.1 Phormia regina
TTACATGGAAATACCTTTTAATTGCATACAAAAGCATATTTCCATAATATTTTCGCCATTATTTCTTATTTCTTTACATGCTCGAGGTAGTCAGCTGTGATACCCTGTAGCTTTGCTTAAGTCATCGGAGGGTTACTACAATATGATTTTTCTCTTTTGTAACTCTTCCATATAGGACAATTTAATTCGTGCAATAGTTTTTATTTATTACCAAAAAATTTTCTTTTTGACCTCAAAGAGTTACGTATAAAATGGTTATTCGTATTTTTAAAGGAAATAGTCAGGATCTTGATAATCTGTTTCTTTCTAACTATTCTCTTCTCATAAACGTGAGTGATATTTTTAAAAATTATTTTTTCCGAAAGAACTAAATATTTTTGTTGCAATTTTAGTCCTTCCTCTTTTTTTTTTGTTTTTTGTTAATTTCTTCATAAATAATAGTTTCACCAAGTAGGTGAAAACAGTAAATCTAGAATTGGATAATTTTTTTTGGTAATAAATTTGTTTTCCCCAAACTCCGAATTAAATTGGGAAAGATGTGTAAGAAAACATAAGCCGTCTTGTAATCACCCTGTAATAAATTAAGCTAAAGTAATTTCTATAAATTAAGTCCGAATTGAACCTATGTAAAGATCTTGATAAGATGAAAATTAAAATGCTTAGTCACTTATTATATTTCTTATGGTTGAAAAGATATTGCGATTTAATTTTGAAAATTCGATTCTTTGTCTCAAGATTAATTAAAACGATTAATACCAAAAAATTATTACTTCGTTCGGCAGAATTACTCCTGCGGAATAGATACGCCAGAAATGATATATATTTGATCGTTTACGATCTTCTCTTTGTAATGATCCTAGAATTAATGACGGATCGATAGTCCTCCGTCCGTAAAATTTTAAATTTTGACTAATCTTGCTTTTAATATATAATATTATATTTTATTTTATAATATTGTTTGACGGTATTTCTTAATATAAAATTTCTTTTACATAAATGTTTCTTTAAATTTCCCTACAGTGTAAACACATTTTTCAAACATAAAAAACCAAAATATCTATTGTACTCTTTATTATTGTACTCTACTACTGTAGTAGTATTAGTTGTAGTAGCAAGTAGTGAAGTTAAGTACTTTGTGCTACTTGTTGGGTTATAAATTTAAAAGAACATTTTACACAATCCTCGCTTGTTAATTCATACAAACTAGGCTGTTATTTGTTACCTCCTTACGTATACTACTCTTACTCTTTCTCTTTTTTTCTTTGCTACAAAACTAACCAAGTTTAAACTATGGCCAAAACATTTAAACATAAAGGGCAGATGGGGGTCTTGCAATGTGTAAATAACTTGACAGTTTATGTTGCATGTATAATAAAAAAATAGTGGGGGCTAAATATATACTCTTGAAGATGTATTTTCTTTTAAGGGTTTTAACACAATTGCTGGCCAAAAAAATAAAGGAGCTGATTTTGTTTACAATACCAAAAACCTTCAACTACAAGGAACATTATGAAGCGTTTTAAATTAAAAGCAAAAAAAAACATTTAAGCACTTAAAAGTTGTAGTAAAAAAAGTTTAGCTTCTGTTTTGTAAGTGTGAGTATGTAAAATTTGCCAAAATTAACAGCAGGAGTTTTGTTTACAAAATCTTTTTTTCACCAAAAGCAAAAGGATATTTAAGAAAAAGAGTTTAGTTACTTTAGTTTTGTTTAACAGCTACAACTTGTTTAATATGTTGGAGGTCATAAAATTTTGTTGTTATCTAGGTGCGTTTAGTTATTGCTCTCATTGCTGCTAAAATAGTTGTTTTTGTTATTTTTGCTGTTGCTATTATATGTATGTAGTCATTAAATAGTACAAAGAAATTGTTGCTAAAATTGGGTTTTTTATTAAAACGAAAACTGCAATGTTGTTTATGACTTAGTAAAGGGTAGTAAGAAAAAGAGTTTAGGATTTTTTTTCTAATTATAGACAGAATATATTTTAAACCTTAAATTTGTTATTTATGTAAAAATAAATTTATGTTATAAAGGTGTTATATTTTATGAATTTTTATTATTATTTTTTCCTAAATTAATAGCAAAATATGAACTCTTGAAATTTTATTACGTTCAACATAATAAAATTGCATTCATTAGGTTTTATAGCATTTCCAAGAAAAGTGAAAAAATATAAAGCTTAGCTTATATTTAATTTTGATTTAATACGAGGGACTATAGAAAAGTGTTTTGACTACACACAGAGCACGATTTTGTTGCCTAGTAATATTTTCTAATATCGAATTACGACCCTCGTCACTAGAAAAGTAACAAAATACTAACAATAATAATAAAAAAGTAAAATAAAACTAAACTTCATACCGTTCATTGAATTCTAAGAAATATTAAAAAAATTTGCCAAGAAAAAGAACTTATAAAAAAATATATATTTCTATTAAATTCTTCTAGTTCGCTGATAACGCAAATGAAGCGATGAATTTATTTCTCGCACTCAAAGCAAATACAAATACATAAAATAAATAAAAATGGGACAACAAAAAATAAAATAAAAAAAGTTAAATAAAAAAACATGACAAATACGAAATAAGTAGAATTTTCTTATGTCAACTTCAACGCCAACACCTTTTTGCTATTGCCAGCTGATTTAATGCTGCTTAAATAAATATTAAAGAGGACAGCAGCAAGAAGTGAAATAAATAAAGTTAAGAAGACTTTCTTTTGACGGACGCCTAATGTCGTCTTCTCGTTTTCACTTTGACAAAATGACACCAAAAACTGAACAAAAAAAATGTTAAGAGTTTGTTCTCATTTCTACAAATTTCTTTATTTTTCCTTGTCATTTGTTACCATTAAAAGGGCAAAAATACCACAAAAACCCCAACTCACATTTGGCCAAATGGTTGGCAGAAGCGCACAACTGCAAACAACAGTGAAATATTTGAAATGTAAATGTTGGTAACAAGCAGTGAGTTCAAAGTTAACAAGAATATTTGAAAAAAATAAAGAACACTAACAAGAAAAAAAATAATCAAACCAATTCGTAATATGAACAGGGATTCTTAAAAATTAATTCAGGAAATTTCGAATTTTAATGGAGATCTTAAAAGATAGTGATACAATTTATTTATTAAAAAAGATAATAAAACCTATTCAACATAGAATCTATAGAGCAAAGAATACAAAGAAGGGAAAGTGGTTCTATTTGTACAAAATTGTTCTCTTTTCACAAACAAGTTTTGTGTTTCCTCAACACACTTGTATCCGGCAAGGGAGAATGTTATATATTTTAAGATATATCAGCAGAAAAGTATGAAATGAAGCTACAATGGACACCCTGTGTTTTTAGTATTTATCTCATAATTTATTGTTAACAAATTTTTTCCCATTTTTAATATCAAACAAAATTTATATAAGATAATTATTTGACCCAAAATTCATACCTCCACATTCTCCCTTTCGACCCCTTTTCAATAACTGGGACCCAGAAAATATATACTTTATATTTCTTGGACATATTACACCCGTAATGGCAAAATCTATTTACCCCTATCTTGGGTATAACAGTAAAAACATTTCTTTAAGAAGTACTCGTGATACATTTTTTCAACACATATTTATTAATTACTTAATATATTTTCAATGATTCAATAATTTCAGCACTTTTTAACAACAGAAATCGATTTTTATAACAAGGCTTCCATTCTTTGTATTCTTTGCTATAGAACAAAAAATAAGGGAAATTTCTTCCAAATGACATTTAAGTAAAATTGGGACTAATCATACGTTGACATTTCATAATGATATCATTATTTTGAATGATTCTTTATTGACATTGGTTTTCATTGACCGATCTGTATAATAAAATAAAAATCTTTAGCTTAAATAAGAGCTTAAAAATAAAAAATGCGTTTTGCTCGTCGATATCTCAGTTATTGTTGAACCGATATATTTTACTTTTTCTGCGCAAAAATTGAGAAAAAAATGTCCAAGACTTCTTTGCAAAAGCGAAGTCCCGGTTCTAAAACCCGGTTTTTAAATATATCTTCGACATTTATGAACAGATCTTGTTGAATTTTAATAACAAAATTCTCGAAAAAATTTCCGATCGTTTAATATATGTATATATTGTATATAATAGTTATCGGTGGCTTTCATGAACTTCATTTCAACCGACACATAGACGGTGGGGCATGGTCCTAATGCGATTATTTTGTACAAGGATCCCGA
Organism: Phormia regina; assembly: GCA_001735545.1. Lineage (NCBI taxonomy): Eukaryota > Metazoa > Arthropoda > Insecta > Diptera > Calliphoridae > Phormia > Phormia regina. The sequence goes on from MINK01178560.1 coordinate 7,119, forward strand.
AAATATAATTTTTTTCGTCGAAATTGTAGAAATCAAAATAAGAAAATAAAACAAAAAACTCATTACATTTTCCACTTTTAAGGGCTTGTGCGACTTATAGTTTGTAAAAGATTCCAACGAAATTTAAAACGTGATCCCAATTCCCAACATAGAATGGTCGTACTGCAACGGTTTGATGTTATATGTAACTATGCTTGATTAAAATTATAAGTATTAAAAAGTCTAATTTCTAAATTAAAATTATACGAAATGCCCACGCTTTAGAAAAACACACGATTCCTCCCCCATATCCAAGATTCTTTTTTAATTCTCTATTTTTTCCCATAGTCAATTTGTCTTCTGCTTGAAAAAGTTATAGCACACCACCCCGCACGCAGTGCAAAAATATATACAACAAGAGATGGTGCAAAAAAAAAAAAAAAAATTAGAAAGAAATAAAAAATCGATGGAAAGTTCGCCCTTAAATTCAATCAATTCCCAAACAAAAGACCACAAACATTCTCAAAACACAGTACCCCGCATCCATAATTTAGCTGTAGCCAGAAATAATAAGAACTGAAGCACACGAGACGAATGCGCAATCTTGCAATGGCACACAAATATTGTTTTATTGGACTGGTGGAGTGTATCCCGTTTTAAATTTTCAACAAGATTATTGAGAATTTTTCGTTCTACTCGCTCTGTGTACTCCTCTCTCATTTTCCTTTTTTTTCAATCTTGCGTTTCTTCTCCGTCCATTGTTATTCCCTAATGCTCTCGAAAAGACATATCCCTCCCGTCGAAGCACTTTTCTCTCGCGTATCTACGTGTTCAATACTCTTCTTCATTCTACCCCTCGCATTCTGATCTTTCACGCCACCCCCACTCCTTTTGTTAAAGAAACAAAATTTATCACAGCACACAGGTATTGTGTAGGTTATAGTTTTTGCTCTTAATAATATATAGAAATATAAGGCTTAAAACCTTCACACAGTGCCCATTACCCAAAAATTAAATCTCTAATCGTATCATCCAATCTAGCCTCATGAAAAAAAACCAATATTCAAATTAATCGCCTTACCGTGAATAAGTATGATCCGAACAACTTGAACACACATCCTTATTTATTGGATCATTTTAATATAGTCACACAGAAACCCAATCACAAAATTAAATTAACATATCGGAATAGATTATAATTTCGAGTTGTTTCATATAAAAATGTACAAATGTTATTATTCAGTTTGATGTCTCCGATTTTAATTGAATTCACAAAAATTTTAGCCATTCGAATAGCAAAACAAATAAAAATAAATAAATTTGGAAATCAAATTATTTAATCTCAAACGAGATTGAGTAATATATGCCCGAATTTTCATTATACGAATCTCAGTTATTTTGCAATGATTATTCTATCCTTTTCAGCCACGGGAACACCTCTCACGCGGCAAAAAACGAGTTTTTAGCATAAACAGAGGTTTCAAGGAAAAGAATTTTAAAAAATGTTTTAAAAGCATTATCCCGCTTATTCTTACTGAATATAATAGCAATCGGTGGGCTCAATAAAACGACTTTACAACTAATACAATTTGGATAGACGGACATCGCCATAATTTCCTAAAAGGATACAGAAAATATCAATATTTTTGCTCTCCGATAAAATTGGGAAATTACAAACGGAATAAAAATTTATATACACACTTTACATTAATTTTTAATGTTAATATTTTAGCAGATCAGTATATTTTTATTTCAATCCAAATTATTTTGCAAATGGTCTTAAAAACAGATATATAACATATATTTTAATAATTCTGTAACATTTTAATGAAATTTCCGCATACAGATTTTCATGATTAAGGATAATATTTAAATGCTTATAACTTATTGGTTAATTAAGTTTTTAAATGAGTTGCGATATTAAATGTTTTAAATCAGGAAATAAAATTTAATACTTTTTAAACAAAATACGGTTGAGAAACTTGTTTTACATAACCTATAAACCAGCAATCAACAAAAAGGAAGTTTTTGTCCATTCGTTTTGTTATACTCAGAAATAATCATCTGGACTTAACTTCTTTCCTTCACTATAAATTCTAGACAGTCCCCAGCTATGTCCGTCGGATTCTGACATATTTTGGAGATTGGACCGGGTATCAAACAGAAAATGGTTCATTACCAAACAAAAATCATACTCATATAATAAATATGACCAAAATAAATGTGGACTTTCATCGTCCACAACAGTATAGTTTTCGACCAACAAATCTTCAACCAATTCCTGTAGACAAATTTTAAGATCCTCATAACACGGAACAAAGGAATCCTACTTCTACGCAATGCTGTTATCTATTTCTTTAATTGATTTTGTCTACCCATCATCTGTAGTATTCCTATCTACATCGCTCAGATCATATATTACGATTTTCTTAACTGACCACCGTGCTGTTGTACTAAATTACTCCTTAATTTTAAGTAAGATATCAATAACTTATTGATAATCCAGCATTACTCTGTAAAATTTTTTTTATCAAATCTTTCCAGAAAAAGTCACCAATTAAACAAATTATATGAAATAATCAAATCAAATTAAACTTAATTCAAATTTGCACTCTCCACCAAGATTAATACCAATTACTAACAAAAAAAATTTCTGTTAATAAACAATATAAATTTAATAATTCAATTAAAAAGTGACAAAATGTTCCTATAATTTTGTTTTATATTGTTATGTTTATTAAATATATTTATTTATATATTTGATAAAAATTTAAACAACTGTGTTAATTAAAAGACAGACCGCAATAATTTTTTCCTGTGTTCTTTATTATAAATAAGATAACTTTTAGAGACATCTAAGTAAGTGACTTTACTAAAATACTACCAATAATAATAATATAGTAAGCTTGGTTTTGCCAATTATATTAGCTTCTCAACTATTACATGCAAGCAAAGTCTTTTGATGAGTATCTTTTAGTAGGTAAATGTACGTATTTTGTAAAAAATTCCACAAATTACTATTGCGTCTAAAATTGCTTTGGTAATTCGAATTATCTTGGAATCATTCGCTAAACCTGCTATAAACTCACCCTTTTCAAAAACCAAGATTAATAACACTCCATATTGAGAGAGAAGATTTTTCAATTCAACAATAAAAGCCAGCTATAACAAAAGTTACCTTATATCAAAATGTTAATACCATGTGGTTTTTTAAACACTATTCATTTAACAAAAGCTGAATTAAGCAAAAAGTAAAAGAAAAAAATGAAAAAAAACAAAGATTAAACCTATTTACATGAACTGCTTTCAAACAATATAATTTAGTTAATTTTTTTTTTGGGATTTATTGTCCCAAGAATATTCTTTCTTTTTTTCTAAAGCAAAATAATGTAAAGGTGTTTGTTTTGCAAAATCTTAGTTTCATTTATTATTGCGCACAATTAGCGTAAATTTCCTTTTTTAGTATTCTTTTAAGAAAGGTGTCAAACTTACCTTATTGAAGCATATTACATAAAAATACATGAACTTATATTTAGCAACAAAACAAGGATTTTTATATTTTTTTTCTTTGGTTAAATGTATAAAAACAGATTAAAATTTCTTCAACACCTAGAAAAAAACAATGCCTCAACAACACTTTTTATTGTGCGTTTTGGAAAATACAACAGAAAAAAACACAAAGAAGGAAGAAAATTCTGAATATATATGGCTTTTCAGCTTATATTTTTATATTACACTTTTTGTATTAAGGATTTCATTCTTTTTTTTTCCTTTAGTTTTGTTTTTTTTTTTATTTTATTACATCTACAATTATAGGAATTGAAGCCATTTGACAACCATTCATGTCAGATTTAAAAATTAGTATTATTCGCAAGTACTTGTAGCCAAGCAGTAACGAATGTACTACTATGAGTACAAGTTATAAAACATTGCGTAGTTAAATGACAACATGTACTAGATTGTTATCCTTGTTTTTTTTTTTTTTTGTGGAAGACAACGAATAAGATGTTTAAATTTGACACTAAACTGACATGTAAGTATAGCTGAAGATAGGATTATTAAGGAACATGTAACTTATAAAATTATATTGAAAATGTATTACAACATGCTGTGTTGGAATTTTTTTTATTGCTTTTAACTATAGATGGGCGCTTAAAAATTTTTTTGATAGAATTTAATTTGATATTTCCGGCTTAGGTGTTATGGACAAACAAAAAAATTACTATTTTCCAATATTATTTTTTTTTTATCACAAATAAATTTATATTTAAAATATAAAATTGAAATCTCAAGTTAATACAAAATTATTAAAAATAATAGAAAAGCTTAATTTTTTAATAGAAATCTTTTTTGAATTACATCGCGGTTCAAATAAAAAAAATCTGAAAAATTAAAAAACTAATTATTTAAATTAAAATAAAGAGAATGTCTGACAGTGCCCGTTTCCATGCAATGATGAACAAAAGTAGAATGGAATGACTATCAATTGAAACTTGCTTTGGATACTTTTTTTTAAGTTTAATGTGAATTAATTCGATGTTTTGAAAAAAATTACGCAAGGACACGCCACGACTTATATATCCTGAAGATAAAAACTAAGTTCTTTCCTAAAATACTGATCTATATTTTACCCAAAAATTTTACAAAGCACTATAAAAAATAACTATGCTTCTAATCTTATTTTTTTAACCAGAGCAAGGATATCGCTCATGCGTCCATAGATCCTGAAACTAAAAACAATTTTATTGGGGAATTCTATTCAAAATTTTACTAAAATTGTAACTGATTTAAATATAGATATTTGAGTCTTCTTTACCCTGTAACACAGAAAAGTCACCAAAAATAACAAATATATATGAAATAATCTTCAATTATAACTTGCTTAAATTTGCACATCTCACCAAAATGATTATTAACAATAAACTAAAATCTATAAAAAATTACAAAACAAGAAACAAATTTCCCAATAATAAATTAATTAAATCAATAAGTAGATGATTGAATCGAATTAAAAATGTGGATAAGGAATAAAATCATTCAAAACATTTTATTTTTTATTTCATTTTACTTTTTCTTGAACATATTTTAAAATTTGGATGCAAAATAAACAATTGAGTTAAATTGGGTAAAAAAGACGGTTGTAATCGAGAAAAAGTCCGTTTCCGTCTATGCAATCCGTTTTTTATAAAAATCGAAGGAATGTAAGCAAGAAGATTGAAACTTGGCACATATATTACTTTAATCCCAAGGTAATTATGTAGAAAGTTTTGAAAAGTAAATTAAATGAAATTGTTTTCATCGTAAGTAGTTTTTTAAAAACTTCTTAATTTATTATTATAATGCAAAAAATTAAATTACATTAAAAGAAAATAATAGATCTTTCATCATTTAGAATTAAATGTCTAATCCAAAATTCGAAAGAGAAATTTTACTATAACAATTAATATCACATCTTACGAACGGACTTTATAAAATGTGATGCAAACAAAAAATCAAAAAAGATACCACCCCTTTTTGTTTTTTGTGTGTAAGCGTTGCCATTCTATGTCCCATTTGAGGTTGTTAAACAAATATTTTGGAGACAACCCGCTTCTAAAGTAATTGTCTAATGCCATATTCTGAATATATGATAATCACCGCACAAAAACATGATCAAAATTTGCTAATAGGCCAATTGGGAAATAGGTTTTTTTATGGGTTCATGACAATATTTTATTTATTAGGAGCAAGGTGATACTAACACCCTCAAGCCTATCATATTTAAATATTATTTTATGTTCAGTAAATTATAAATTTGCTAATTTCCGCCCGATTTCCAACAGCTTCACCTTTTTTATTTAGCAATTGGTCGCAAATTTTGAAGATCATTCAAGTGAAATTTGGTATGTGGAACGAAGCCTCTACTGAAATAGGTTGCTGATCGGCCCATTATTTCAAGCTAGCCCCATACAAAATGGTCGCTCCCGAAATGAATGGTTTCAAAATTCAAAAAGGCCTTAAAAGAAGCATATTTTAATGGAATTCGGTTAAAATTACTTTTATGCAAATGTTCATATTTATACCTAATTTTATGAAGATCGTTCCACATTTGACCATATAACGCCTTCCTCAGAAAATTATTT
>MINK01178562.1:634-11189 GCA_001735545.1 Phormia regina
AATTTGGAAGCGGTTGAACATAGAGTTTTCACTGTTTATTTATTTATTTTTTTTTTTTTTTTTAATTGACAATATACTACAGATCATAGAAAAATATAATTTTTATTCATCCAACCACTATTAATGAACTTGTATATCTTTTCACGTAACCTTTTCATTTACGATTTGATTGCTATTTCAGTCAAATTTTGAAACAGTCAGTCTATCTCCTTCAAAAATCTTTAAGCGTTTGGTACACCTTTTTGGTCCAAGTCTAATATATTTTCTTTGCTCCCAGCTCCAGATAATTTAGAGAATTGACATATTTTGGTACAAAAACTATGTAATGGTTTTGGTACCACTCCCGAGCCTTCTTAAGCTAAATCTTACAAAAAATATGTAGACTCAATGTGCTCTCTTATAAAAGGAAAAATATTTTCTTACAAATATTGCTTGTTGTATATTTCGATATCTATAGAGCCCACTGTAACAAATAATCTGCTTCTTCTGCATCAACAGCATAAAACTTGCCTAACCAGGAGTTCTTTGGGAAATTTCGGCTGCAAGAAATCTGTCTGTACATAAAACAGTGTAATTTTTTAAGTTCTAACGAGAAAAAAAAACATAGTTGGTCAAGATACCCTACAGCATGGATTCTCACAAGATCTTGCCTCGCGACCCCTTTTTGAAATTGCAATTGTACCGTAACTCACTACAACTTAAAAAGTCAGATAAAATGTTTTGTAAAGATATAATAATTAAAAAATTATATTAAAATTTAATACATTACTTTCATACTATGAGATCTTTAATATAATCGTGTTATATATTTTCACCGAGTCAAATAATAAGCTACATTGAATATAAAAATTGGAAAAAAAAAGAATTTAATTTTTGGATGATTTTTTGGCTGAAAAGGTGTCTACATTTTTTTCTTAACCTTTTTGTTTTTCCTTTTTTAAACATTTACTAATTTTATGTTCTTCCGAAATGTATCTTTAAAATAGAAAATATTTCCAAGCGGTTCAGTTACACATTTTTTTCAAATTTCACTCACTTAGGAATCAACAATAAATCTAAATTTATAGGACTGAGCAAAAATGTGGATTTTAAAGTGGATTTTATCATTTTATGAAAGTAGACTCCATAGATGATGATCACAATGATGCATTTGAATCAGCTATAACAACCAATTATCGGAAAACATTTGGTTATATTGCTTTTTGGTTAAACAAAAATAAAAAACAGTTATTTTCCTTCTCCGGTAAAAATATACCTTTCCATTTTTAAATAGATTGAAGCTTTAAAAGCTCAAACTTTCTACAATATATTTTTGCGACCCACTAGGAATATCCTTACGGACCCCCATTTGAGAACCGTTGCCCTACAGCATTGTGTATAAAAATTAAAAAAAAAATATACAAATACAAAACACCCAGTTGATGATTTTATATTCTTTAGGCGATTCTTGGAAGTAGGTTTACATTGGAGCTCTAGTAAATTGTGAATCGATTACTATTAAATTTAAACATTTTGTTTCAACTTAATACTAACATTCGCAGGCTCTGAGAGACGAAAAAGAAAATTTTCCTCCCTAACATTAAAATGTTTAATGAAAAGTCTGTATGAAATCTTAAAATTTAAAGAACTAGTCAAGAAAATCATTCTATTTTTTTCCCCCCAAAAGCTTGAGCTGGATCCGCGCATTAACATTCGTATGGGATTAATGCGCGTCAAAATGATTTTTTTTTTTTTTTTGGAGGGGGAGGTGCATTTTTATGGAGACTAGGTGAATGATGGAACGATCATAACCAATTTCAATACGTTTTGTCCCTGTGACATAACAGACATACGTACTAAATTTCATTCAATTATTTTTAAAATTGAGACCTTTATGCATAACGTTTACTTGGATAGTCAACCAGACAGACAACAGCCCACCCCGACAGACGGACGGACATCCTAAGATAGATTTAAAAAATAATTCTGTGCAGATTGGTATACTTTAATTTGGGTGTTGGATAACTTCTATGCGTTACAAACATCAGCAGAAACGGTTTAGGTTATACATAGGAATAAAGGAGAAAAAATGTTTTACATTTTCGTTGAAAATTTTGGTTTAATTTTAAACAATTTTACACATAAAATATGATTACACAGAAAAAAGTCAACAATTAACAATTTATGATTTTTTCAGTTCTTTTTTTTTGCTGAGAGAGTTTATACTCAAGATTATGAAAAATGCTTTCGCTATAACTGAACCATTTAATGACATTTACATCAGGATTTAGTAAATATTTTAAGTTTAAAAATATTGTATACAAAGTAAGAATACAGCTTTAAACTTCTATGTACTCCGTAGATTAATATATGTCCCGACTGAAAAGTAAGGTTATGATACAAAATCGATAATGATTTCAAAATGATTATAACTAAATATTAATTTTTATTTGAATCAAAAGTATTGATAATCACATTTAATATGATATCATTAGTTTTTCCATATTTCAAATACTAGACATTTTATAGCGTTTCAAAATTGACAAATAGCACTTCAGACTATCATCAATAACAAATGTTATTTTATATACTAAACATAAATACTCATATTTCTAGTTTATGTCGTTAAATTAACACGTTTTCTTTTTTACTTTTGAAATTGATTATTATACTTGACTAAAAATATATATATATATATTAACAAAATTTAATAGGCTATCATAAAAACGACCTTGACTTAATTTCTTAATGTTACATTAAATAATAAATACATGTGCTTATGAAGTATTAATATGTCTCAAATTTATTACTGGAAAATTATTATTTATGTAAAGAAAAATTAATGTTTTATTACAGTCTTCAAGTGCTAGAAATGAAAGGTTAATAATAAATACAAATCCTGTAAAAATTTATAGTCGGTCAAATACGACTGTTTAATCTGGATTTGTAACTATATATTATATAGAATTAAATGGAAAATTATAAAAAATTATAAATCAATATCCAATAAGGAAACAAAACTAAGTATGTCTACATTTTCATATTTTTTCATATGAAATAATTTCAAACCAATATATTTTTTTTTTTTTAATTTGATATTTAAAAATCATTTCCACAAACCAACAATCTTAAATATAATACCTACTAATATTGTATAGGATATTCAAGTTAGTTTTGTTTATTTTAACTACGAATAAGTTCAACATGTTTATTTTTATCTTTCGTATAGAAACATACACATATACATTTATTTATTTACTTATTTAATAGTACCTATGACGCGTCAGTGTCTGTGTTTTTTTAGTATTTAAAACAATAATAAAGGTTCTTTTTTATATATTTCATATATTATAGTAAATGAAAGAATAACTCATATAAAAATTTTTATCAGATAAAATATAGGTCTACTTATACATACATAATCGTATGTAAACTTTCATGTATGTATTTATGTATATTTTTGTATTAACATGTCGATTTTATTAAATATTGCCGGTTTTATTATTCATAAAACATCCTTATGACCCAGTTCTCATAATAAATATAAGTGTACTATGTAAGTAACTTCAGAGTTTATTCATATTTAAATTCATAAGTAGTACATGTAGTCGTACACATATACATGTACGTAAAATAAATATGTTTTAAAGAATAATTGTGTAACGGATACTGTATACTTTGTTTTGGGTGAATTGTAGTATATTATTTGTTTTATGAATGACTGGTCTCTGCGTTTACTCATATAAAAACGAGGGTTGATCAATAATAAAAGTATTTAATTTTATTTTATTTATTTTGTATCAAAATAATTCATATTTGTTTTGTGTCAATTGTAAAACTTTATAAAAACGAGGGAAGAAGGTATAGCCGGTCAAGCCCGACCATAATACGCTACTCCATTGCCTATGTGTACCAAAATTCGGGGAGGAGCCAATTATGGATTAATTGTATTAAGTGAAAAATATAAAATGCTATTATAGAATATTACGTCGATACTAAGATTCACATGTATTTATACACTTTTTGGTTATTGCCGAAATTGGTTCTTATATGGGAGCTTTTGGGAATTAGGGACAGATCTTCATGAAATTTTGCACTGTCATTTATACTTATATAAATACTATATGTGTCGAAAATTAAATTAATATTAACATTTTTATGGGATTTATGCACGTTTTCGAAAGAAATTTAAAGAAAAATTAAAATTTTGAGTACAAAAATATAGAAATAAAATAAATTTAGGACATTTTTCAGTTCACTCTATTCAATTCATCTATTTAAAGAAAGATAGTAATAATAAAATCAATTATTGTAGTTATTAATATTATCATTTATACAAAATTATGTTACAAAAAAGATATAAAACACAAAAATGTTGAAAAATGTAAAAGTTATAAAATTCCCCACCATTAACGTGCGCTCAAACAGTTGATTTCGAAAGTTGACAAAAACGTAAATATATTTTTAAAATATTCGAATAAAATAATTGATTAGTTAAAATATATCTGCTTATAAGTTACTTGAATATGATTTTGTTCTTATACGAATAACTAAAACCTTTCTCCGCTATGTAAAAAAATTTTATATTTCAACGGTCGTTTCAAAACTCAAATTTCATTTTTTTGATACTTTGTTAAATAAATCTCAATATTTTGGAGATCTCATAGGGATTTATGACAACAGATACGTAATAAACAGTGAAAAAATTAGGACATTACCTCTTATAGTTTGCCTTACCTGCATTTCGAATTCAGCGGAATTTCGAAAAAACCATTTTTATGTAAACATTTTGCAAATCATCCATTTTATTACATTGTCGTGTATTTAAACTGAAAACTTTCTTAAAAATTATAAACCACATAATTCTAATATAAATCAGAGTTTCATACATTTTTGGACGATATAACCCATAAAACTTTAAAGGTCAAAGCGTCAAATTTTGTAATATTTGCAATTTTGATGGAAACTAGGGAAATTTTAATCTATTTTTCTGTAGATTATCATAAACTTAAGAAATTTATTATTAACTACGAATCTACATATATGAAAGAATATGAATAACCCTTACACTCAAAATAACCCCCATTTTTTAAAAACATTGCCAATTTGAATTATAATTTCAAATAAAACCCATTTGCAATCCCAGAATTCAGCAAATGATAAAAAAAATTGGGTATTAACCTTTCTTGAAAGATTCGGCATAATAGTTCAGATTTAGATGAATTTAATATAAAGAACAAACGGGAAAAGTACAAAAATGTAATACAATGTTTTAAAATCTATCATTAAACATTATTGATTTAATTGCATATATACCCAGATGAGTCAAATTTGACAACCATATTCAGAAAGTTTAATACCCAATTTTTTATCAATTTGCCGAATTCTTTATAAATATCTTATATTAATCTTTATAAATTCTAATTGATAGATACTTATATTGTGTCCGAAAATTAAATTATATTAAAACATTTTATGGATTTATGCACGTTTCGAAAGAAATTTAGACGAAAAAATGAAAAATTTGACTATAAAATACAGAAATCACAATAATTTAAGTTAATTTTCAGTTCACATATCTATTAAGAAAGTAGTAATAAAAAATTCAATATTGTAGTTATTATTATAACACAATTTTTATGATAAAGCTAAATCAATTAAAAATGTAATTAATATAAGCAATTTCTAATTGAGTAGATTTTTCCTTTTTCTGTTGTCAATCAAACCATTTTGTTCTAGGAAAATTGAAAAATTGAAAATTAAAGACTTTCACCCCAATATAGGATATACAGATCCAAAAGTTAAAAACATACAAACCTTAAACCCTTTACCTAAACGTTTTGTCTACGACAACTGGGTATATTAATTCGAATTCTGTCAATTCAGATACTCGATATTCCATAATTATAAGCCCTTAATAGCTTTTTCGAATAATTCTAGTTCTCGCAAAAATCGCTTGTTAAAAATTAAGGAGGTGCATATATATTAAAGCATATCTCCAAAAACTGCGTGTCTAATTAATGTTTGGTTAAAATTGTCCACAAGTCTATCTTATATTACATTTTATACGAACAACAGTTAGAGAACGTTGAAAGAATATTATACGAGCACAGCCATTTCTAATGTTTTTTTTTTAAATAAACTTGTTTAATTTTTGAATCTTCAAAATATTTCAAAGCATTGGCATAGTTCTTACTGAGATATTCTTAAAATATTTTGAGAGATTAGAAGTTTCTAGCTGTATTGGGCAGAAGAGAACCAAACAAAAATGGTAAACTATTTTAATTATTTTCTGTATTATAACATCGAAGTACCCATTTCGAGATTCTCCACACTGGCCCAAACCACCTAGAAATTTTTACTTCCCCAAGAATAGTTGGAAACTATCTCAGTTAATAACTTGTGAAATTTCATAGAAAATATTATTTATCGATTCAAATGTTGCACAAATTATTAAATAAATAAATACTGCAGCACACAATTTACTATGAAATTAAGGAAAATGTGCATATTGCTGAAAGGAGTTTCAAGTTCAATAATATTTAAACGATTGTGTAAAGATTAATGCAAGTATTTGGAATCGAATTGAAAGAATTACTTGAAAAATAATATATAAAATAACAAAAGTATGTCAAACAAATTTTTTACTTAAAGGTTTATCGAGTAAAAGACGATGAAATGTTTTGTATTTTTCATTAAAAAACTGTATTTTGAAATCTTATATAAAATCTTTATATAAATCTGAAATTTTAATATTATAAAAAGAATGGTTGCTAAAAAGAAGAGTATAAATAATTCCCACTTTTTTACTCGAAATACCCAAAAATTACTGTTCAGGGAAAACTTTCTTCAAAAATTACTTTTTCATCAAAGGTCATCTCTGTCGTTACAGAGGGTGCGCTTATTCAAAATTTTTTGTTTAGGCCAACATATGGAAGGTATTTTATAAACAAATAAAAAAAAATAAAAATAAAGAATATTTATTATTATATAATCTTTTGACATTTTTGTGCTCCACAAAAAAACTAAAAATACAAAAAAATTTAAATGTAACGAATTCTAATAGGTCTACGGGAATACTGTAACCCCAACTGCCCTCGGGATTTGTTTTAACATGCATCTACATTAAAAACGTGAAAAAAATTCGTTCAGAGGCGATATTATTTTAAAGTGAAAAAAATAATATCGCCTTTTTTGATTTGTTTTTTTTTTTTTCAATAGTTCTAATCAAAATAATATAATTAGTATTAATCCTGTACCAAAGATCATTTAGAATTTGCATAAAAATCAAAGAGTATTGTAGAAAGAAATTTAAGAATACTATTTGCATGTCAAAAAAATGGTTAAAAAAATTTACCTTGGTCCAAATATCTCTAATAAGTAAAGAAATAGCCCACACATGTTAGGCATTGTATGAGAATTATAAGGACTATCTGTGTGCAATTTTCTTCTGTCAAATTCAAATGAAATTTTGGCATTTAAAAAATAAAAAATTCAACTTCTAGGTACCACTTTGCGAGTCCCCCATGACAAGCTACGGCACCTTCCTCTCCAAATAAATTGCATGCACCTGAGGAGTACATATTAATTTCATACAAATACATCAAGCTAATTCTAAAGTAAAAGCAATTCTTAAACGTAAAAAATTACGTTTTGGGACCACTGTGGGCCAGCCCATAATTACGATAGCTTCCATAAAACCCTCTTTCAAAATAAATTAAACTGCATAAATCAGAAATAACTTTCTGAGTCGATTTACCAGTATCCATCGTCTGATTTGCTCCTGCATGACAATAGCTCCCATATAAAGGCCCCCCTTTCAAAATAAATTAAAACTGTATAAAATCCTATGAATCACTTCCTGATTCCATTAACTAATCCGTCCGTCTGTTTGCTGGCTGCGGTCAGCTGGCTACACTCATGTAAAGTTTGTGCGCAAAGTACAAAATTGCAGTTTTAGAAATAATTTGATGATTTTTTTTCTCACAAGAATGCCAAATTTCAAAAAGACTGGTACATTATTGGCAATCATAAGACCAATTCGGAATCACCACAAGGATGCATAAATTACAATGTGAATCTTAGTATTGACGCTAATATTCTAATTAGTAGTTTTATTTATCTCTTAATACAAGTAGAGCGTCCATAATGGGCTCCTTCCCGAACTTTGGTACACATAGCCAATGGTGTAGGTAGCATATTCGGACTGACCAACTATACCTTCTATTGTTTTTTTTTTATTTTTTATATAACATTGATATGCACCCGACTTTTTTAGATCATAAACCAAATAATGAATTTATTTAATTTGATCATCACTATTTACCTGCTAACGTTCCAGCTACCTAAAGGATTCTTTTTATCAATTTTTATAACATACTTATGCAAATTAATTTTTCTTTTGAATTAAATTTCTTCTAATTAACCCTCGTTTCTCTTTATATTTCCCATAAATTAACCAATATTAGTGTTATTTTTATTGTATGTATTCATATATACGAGTTATAGCATTAGATTTGCTGCGGTTTAGTTTTTCCTTTTTATTCTTTGTTGTTTTTCACACAAAATATATTGCAATAAAAAAAAAAACATAGTAAAATAAAATTAATAATCATATTTTTATGTTTTATTATAAAATTAAGAACAGGCTGTGATTTAAATAAATATTACATTTTCGTTTTTACTATGAGTACATGATTACAATTGATAACTGTGGTTAACATTAATTTAAAATTTCTTTGTAATCTCCATTTAAAGAGTTTTTAAGTTACTAGAATTTAAAAGAAAAATTAATTTTATATAGTTGCTTTATAATATAGTTTAGAATTACAAAACAATTTATTTAAATATCATGAAGTAGTCAATAAATTTCAAGTTGACCCATATATTTGTATGACTAAATATTATTATTTTTTTTTAATGCCTCTCAAACACGAACAAAAAATCAATTGACTTTAATTTGATGTTTTTTTAAGAAAAATTTTAATTGTCTCTTTTCTTTAATGAACTTGAATAGTTTTTATTGAATTAATAAAAAAACGCTAAATAAATTTAACAACATTTTAAGTTTTTTAAATTTTAAAACAATTTAAACTGCTTAATATTGAAATATTTACTAAATAATCTTACTCTCCCGAACATGCTACATTTAGTAATAAATTAATAAAAAATAATATTATCAATTCTACCAAAACTAGAATGTTTTTCAAATAATTTATATTTATGGCTCTTTTTCCTAAAAACTGTTGATATTATTTTATGCTTTACCCAAAAAAATGTACCCATTTTTAAAGATTTCTCCTAAAAAATCTGGGTCAAATAAAGTAAACCAATCATACGATTAACATCCTCTATTAATGCAATTAAAATATTTTTTCGATAATTAACATGTTCTAATAATAACCCAATTCTTTGCCCAAAGAAACCCAAATTGGTTGCGTAATTTAATATGCTTTACAAAATTAAGGAATACTTGCATGTATGTATTGTAGGTATGTATGTATGTATTAAGTATGTATGTATGTACAAAATAAAATAAAAACTAAAAATGTGAATTTATACTTTAACTATTATTTTGGTTACCCACTCACATATTCGTATATATAAAAAATATTTTGTTCTTTTTGTTAAAGAAATTAAAGCTATTAACAAAAAATTATTTTTTTTATGGTTCCCTTTTATATTATATACCTACTAGTATTTAAATAAAATCGTGTGAGATTGCATGCGACTTCGATGATTTAACAATTGAGTCATTACTTTAAGTAAAATAATCGTATTTTGTATACATGTTCCTGTGTTGAATATTAGTTTAATATATATTAAAACGAATTATGATTATTATGATATAAAGTAATTTATACAGTAAATTAGAAACAAATTTAAAGCTATATAAAGTGTCTTATTATTACTTTATTAAATATTCTTAAAAAATAAATAAATAAATTCTTAGTAACGCCAACTTCGATCAAAAAAAAATAAACTAGTGTAACAATGATTAATTTTAGAACAACATTACACTCATCGAAGAAAAGATCATATCAGAATCTATCAATTGAGATACTAAATAATGTCTTAATTTCTCTGGCTAAATTTGGCATCAAAAAGTAAATCAGGGAAAAGTTATGATAAAAAAAATGTAAAATAAACTGTAAAAAAACTGATATGGATGTCATTACAATTTAATAAGGATCAAAGCCTGTTAAACAATTTTATACTCAAGGTTGGTATAGTGTCAAAAAGTCATGTAAAATGTAGGAAAATTGTGAATTTTTACAAAAGTTCTTAAGAAATGATATGAAAAACATGCCCATTTTTTTAATTTTTACAATTTTATAATTATTCAGCGAATTAAATTTAAAACGAAAATAATAAGCGTTTTATGTTTTCTTCTGAGTTTTTAGTTTCATAAAAATACAAAATCTTTTAGATACTTACACTCAGAGAAAAAACATGGTTAAAACATGATCACCTCAACTATTCAATGATTACATAGCAGTTTTTTCTATTATTACAACATGATCACCACAACTATTCAATGATTACCTAGCAGTTTTTTTTTTTTTTTTTTTTTTTT
>MINK01178573.1:0-13355 GCA_001735545.1 Phormia regina
CTCTTGTTCAGTTCTAATTCAGTTTTAGCTCAGTTCTAACTCAATTCCAGTTCAGTTCTACTTCAGTTCATACTTAGTTCTAGTTCAGTTCTAATTCACTTCTAAATCAGTTTTAATTCAGTTCAAGTTCAGTTGTAGCTTACTTTTAACTCAGTTCTAGTTCAATTCTAATTCAGTTCTAATTCACTTTTAAATCAATTTCAATTCAGTTTTAGATCAGTTCTAATTCAGTGCAAGTTCAGTTGTAGCTCACTTTTAGCTCAGTTCTAGATCAATTCTACTTCAGTTCTAGTTCAGTTCTAATTCACTTCTAGATAAGTTTCAATTCAGTTCTAGTTTAGAACTAGTTCAGTTCAGTTATAACTTACTTCTATCCCTGTTCTAGTTAAGTTCCACTTCAGTTGAAGTTCAGTTGTAGTTTATTTCTAGTTCAGTTTCTGTTCTATTCTAATTCATTTCTAGGTCAATTTTAATACAGTTAAAGTTCAGTACTAGTTCAGTTCTAGTACAGTTCTAGTTCAGTTCAGTTCAGTTCTAGTACAGTTCTACTTCAGTTCTAGTACAGTTCTAGATCAGTTCTAATTCAGTTCCAGTTTAGTTCTAAATCAGTTCTAATTCAGTTCTATTTCATTTCCAGTTCATTCATTAGTTCATTTCCAGTTCAGTTATAGTTCAGTTCCAGTTCTATTCTAGTTCATCTCTTATTTAACTCCAATACCACTAGCATTAATTTTTTTAGTTCAGTTCTAGTTCAGTTCATTTTCAGTTCTAGTTAAGTTCTAGTTGCACTCCTGCTCAGTTTTATTCCAGTTCTAGATTAGTTCTAGTTTAGTTCCTGTTGAGTTTAGTTTCAGTTCTACTCCAGTTTATCCTCAATTCTACTTCAGTATTAGTTCAGCACACTTCTAATGCAATGCTAGTTCAGTTTTAACTCAGTTTTTGTTCTCTTTTAGTTCATTTCTTACTCTGTTCCAATAAAATTCTAGTTAAGTTATAGCTCAGTTCTAATTCAGTTCTAGTCAGTTCTAGTTCAGTTCTAATTCAGTTAAGTTATGCTTAAGTTTTAATTTAATTCAGTTCTAGTTCAGTTCTTTTTCAATTCTACTTATGTTCTAGTTGAGCTCCAACTTAGTTTTATTCCAGTTCTAGATTAGTTCACAAAAATTTCTAATTCAGTTCGAGGTCAGTTCTGCTTTAGTTTTATTTCATTTCTAGTTGTGTTCTTCTTCAGTTCTTATGCAATTCTAGTTCAGTTTTACTTCAGTTCTAGATCAGTTTAAATTCAGTTCGAGTTCAATTCTAGTTCATTTCTAGTTTAGTTTTAGTTCAGCTTCTTTTTAGTTCCAATGCTATGCTAGTTTAGTTTTAACTCAGTTCTTGTTCACGTCTAGTTCGGTTTTTATTCAGTTGCAATAAAATTCTAGTTCTGTAATAGCTCAGCTCTTGTTCAGTTCTAGTTCGATTCTAGTACAAAAATAGTTCAGCTTTACTTTAGTTCTGCTTAAGTTTTAGTACAAATCCAGTTCAGCTATACTTCAGCTCTAGTTCAGTTGCAGTTCGACCTTACTACTTAGGCAATTATAGCAATTAGTTCATTTAAAACCTTTTTCTGTACACATTTGATAAAAAATATCATTAAATGAAAAATATTGATCTTTATTATCAAAAAGCATTTGTTAATCATGTTCATTAATCCCGGAATTTGTTAAACTTTTTTTCCTGTATGACAAAATTGTCTATCTGCTCGTACTTAGTTCAATCACTTGTTAATCGACACCAATTAACATGATTTTTTTTTTCTTTTTTGGTTCGTGCGCGCAATTTCCTTTGTCAACATATTTAAATTGTCCATTTTTTTTCTTTTTTGGAAAATCATTAAGGAATAAAAACAAAATAAATTATACGGGTAAAGTAAAGTATCATTAAATGCAGGCTCTTTCTCATGCTCACACTTAACACGTACACAGATACATATTTTGCTGTTATAATGTTAACAACATGTTAAACTGATACAATCACAAATTAAAATAATAAATACGAAAATATATGTAGATACATGCATACAACTACAATTTTCATATCCTTTTTACGATTTAAATCTACCAGAAAAACAATTTATTGTAATTGTAGTAGTATATGTAGGGTATATGTATGTATGTTTATGTATGTATATTGAAATTTTATAAAAGTTTAAGTTGTAACGATAAAAAAAAGCAGCAAAACACAGTTTGTCGTAGTTTCTTTGCTTTGCTTCAAGTCCAGTTTTTACATTAAATTATGACATTGATTGGTGTTGAATGATGGTAGGAAAAAAAAGAAAAGAATTAAAACAAAATAAGAAACAGCTGGAAAAGATAATAAAAAGGAATATGTTGTAATTAATGTAATTGTTTCGAAATCATGTTTAAAAATGAAAAATTGAGTTTGCTGACGAGCAGAAAGAATATAATAATAATAAAAAAATTAAATTGTTTAAAGAAAGGAAAAGTATTGTAGTGGCAAGTAAATATAAAATGTTTTAAATTGGTTAAATGTTTAAGTTTTTTTATTCTTTTATTAAAGTAAAGAAAATTACCTTTTAAAGCTTATTCCTGGCTACAAAACCCTTCATATTTATTTGATAATCTAGCAGAGTTTATTATTTAATTAGTTTATAATTAATGTGTCCCTTAAACTATTTACTAGCTAATTAGTCACGTTTTAAAATTATAAACAAATTTACTCCTTTAAACTTAAGTCGTTTACATATGTGTAGTACAAAATAAAAAGCCACTAATATATGTATTTATTTACTTGACACAACTAAACTTACTTTTATATACAAAAAATAACCGGCAGTGCTAGTGATGTTAATATATCTGCTGTTTTCAAATTTATTCTCTTTATGATAAGATTAAATTTACATATTAAGTAATAACTCTATGGCTTCGAAGTAATATGCTTTGTAGTGAGTACTTTTTGTAATTATTTAAATTTAGAATAATTATTCATTGATTGAGTGTATGACCCATTTAAAAAACCTAAAATCATTAATTTATATGCACTCTTTTAGAACTGTAGGGCAATTTTACAAAATCTTGTCTCTGTATTTTCGTGCATATATTTTGTCCCATTTTTCCGTTGTCTTTGTATGCGTATGTGAAACGTGATCCTTAAAGTTTTATTGCAATTCCTTTTTTTCCTTGTACTGTTTTTACAAATGACATTATTTTACATATAACGAGTTCGTGTATAATGAGCGCAAGTAAAAATACAAAAACGAGTACTTTTGTAAATTAAACAAATTACGACTATGGCAAATAGTACCTACGCAAATAATTGTATGTGTGTAAGTTATTGTATGTGTGTAAGTTAAACATACTAAAGAAAAGTTTAAAGTTTATGCAAGGCACGTGATTATTATTAAACTATTAATATAAGGAGTAACGTTTAAAAAAAAAGATAATTCCATTTTAATTTAGATTAGATTCAGTTCGACTCTAGTCCTGTTCAAGCTTCTAATTTAGTTTTAGTTCAGTTCTAGTTCAATTCCAATACAATTCCTATTTGATTTCGGTTACGTTTTACTAAAGTTCGAGCTCAGTTTTAGTTCAGTTTTATCTCAGTTGTCATTAAGTTCTTGTTCAGTCCTAGTTCAGTCAGCTCTAATTAAGTTCCATCTAATTTCTGATTCAGTTCCTAATTTAATTCTAGTTCAGTTTCAAATCAATTCTGGTACATTTCTAGTTCACTTCTCAGTTCAGTTACAATTTGAATCTTGTTCTGTTTTAATTCAAATCAAGTTTAGTTCTAGTTCAATTCTAATTTAGTTCTCTTTCAGTTCTAGTGCAGCTCTGCTAGAGGTCTAAATTAGTTCTAGTTCAGTTCTTGTTCAGTTTTAATTCAGTTATAATTCAGTTCTAGTTCACTTCTAATCCAGTTCAGTTATGTTCTACCAAAGTTCAAGTTGTCATTAAATTTTAGTTCAGTTCTACTTCAGCTCTAATTAAGATCCAGTTAATTTCTAATTCAGCTTGTAATTCAGTTCTTTTGCAGTTCTACTTTAACTCTAGTTCAGTTCGAATTTAATTATGGTACATTTCTAGTTCAGTTCTAGATAATCTAGTTCAGTTACAATTTGAATCTCGTTCTGTTATAATTCAAATCAAGTTTAGTTTTAGTTCAGTTCCAGTTTAGTTCTAGTTGAGTTGTAGTTCAGTTCTCGCTCAATTCTAGTTCTGTTCTAGTTCACTTCTAATTTAGTTCTCTTTCAGTTCTAGTCCAGCTCTGGTACAGGTCTTGTTTAGCTCTAGTTCAGTTCTTGTTCAGTTTTAATTCAGTTTTAGTTCACATCTAATCCAGTTCAGTTATGTTCTACTAAAATTCAAGCTCAGTTATTATTCAGTTTTACCTCAGTTGTCATTAAGTTTTAGTTCAGTCCTAGTTCAGCTCTAATTAAGTTCCAGTTAATTTCCGATTCAGCTTCTAATTCAGACCTGGTACAGTTCTACTTTAATTCTAGTTTAGATCGAATTCTGTTTTGGTAAATTTGTAGTTCAGTTCTAGATAATTTAGTTCAGTTACAGTTTGATTCAGTTCTGTTTTAATTCAAATCAAGTTTAGTTCTATTTCAGTTGTTCTGTTCCAGTCCAGTTCTGGTATTCTTCTAATTCAGTTCTGGTACAGTCCTAGTTCGTTTTAGTTCTGTTCTAATTCAGTCTAGTTATATTTCTTTTCTAATGCAGTTCTAGTTTAGTCCTTATTCAGTACCAGCTGAATTCTGGTATATTCAAATTCATTTCTAATTCAGTTCTCATTCAGTTCTTGTCCAGTTCTAGTACAGTACTAGTACAGTTCTAGTTCAGTTCTAGTACAGTTCTAATTCAGTTCGTGTTCAGTCCCTATTCAGTTCTAGTTCATTTATAATTCATTTTTAATGCAATTCTAGTTTAGTCCTTATTCAGTTCCAGCTCAATTCTGGTAGATTCAAGTTCATTTCTAATTCAGTTCTCATTCAGTTCTTGTCCAGTTCTAGTACAATTCTAGTTCAGTTCTAGTACAGTTCTAGTTCAGTTCTAATTCAGTTCTTGTCCAGTTTTTATTCAGTTCTAATTTAGTTCGTGTTCAGTTCTAGTTCAAGTTCAGTTCTCCTTCAGTTATAATTTACTTCTGGTTCAGTTCTAGATCACTTTTTCCTCAAGTCTAGTTTGGTTTCCATTAAGTTCTGGTACACTTCTAGGTTCAGTTGAAGTTAAGAAAAATTTAAAATGTTGTAAAACTAATTATATTTTTCATAATTTACAAAAAGATGACCCGCTGTGTTTGCTTTGTACGAAAAAACCTGTAAATATTTGTCAATCAGTTTTTCCCCCCCTAAATGAAATACCTTTTGTATAGTTATATATAAACCAATTTTTAAACTATTTGTTTTCCATCAATCAAATAACATTTAATCGACCATATTTTTTTGTTTTGTTTTAAATTTTCTATATTTGTTTACAGAAATATTTACATTTCTAACGTATATTTATTTGATTTTAAACATTAAGTAAGTATCAGTTTTAAAAACATGTATAGAATTACATTTATTGATAGAACATGTTGAAATAATTAAATAACAGAAGGTATGTTTTTAGCTATTGTTTATTAAATGAATTGAAATATGTTTTTGTATTTGTATATGTGTAGTGGTGATACACCCACATATTTGTAAATTATGTTTATTTTTGTTATAGGGATAATACCAATCAATCGTTATATAACGTTACGTTTAAAAATACTTTAAATGTTTTACAATTATTTATTTGCATAAATTTTATTGTTTAACAACAAACAATATTAAAATATACCAATATAATATATATTACGTTAGTAAAAAGGGGTGACAGCAGGGAATCCAGGTTGCTCTAGGCATATTAGGGTTAACTATAAACAGCTAATTTTCTCTTAATACTATAATGCCTGGTAAAACAATTCATTGGACACCCTTTTTTATCACTTTTAAGTTTACATTATATTTAAAATTTTGATTATAGCTTTTAATTCCCCTGCATAGTCCATTTGATATTTGATTGTTTTGTAATTTAATAAAACAATAGATTTATTCATTTTTTTCGTGTTAGCAACCATTTATTTTAAGCCTCCTGCCGATATGACTATTTGCTAATATAGATTTATGGTTTTGAAATTAAACTATTATAGTTAAATTTATTATGGTTTTATTGTTGTAGTTTGCGTATTCGATTTCAAAAAAAAACATAATATACATAAATGCAAATAATACTTTAATATGAACATAATAGTAGTAAATACAGATATAAATTTATAAATGATTAATTGTTTATATTAAACAGGTAAATTTGATGATAAATTTACAAAATTTACAATAAGTAAAATTATGAGAAACTGAAATACACTAAAACTGAACAAGTATTAAACTAAAACTGTAGTAGAACCAAATTAAAAGTGGACTATAACTGAACTAGAACTGGATTGGAAGTGAACTAGAATTGAATTAAAACTGAACTAGAACTTAACTAGGACTGAACTAGAACTGTATCAGAGCTAGAACCAGATCTGAACTAGAACTAAACTAGAACTGAACTAGAACTAAACTAAAACTGAACTTGAACTTAACTAGAACTGAACTAGAACTGAGCCAGAACTGAACTAGAACTCAACTAGAACTGAAAAAGAACTGAACTAAAACTGAACAGTTGCTTAACTAAAACTAAATTAAAACTGAACTAAAACTGAATTAAAACTGAACTAGAACTGAATTTTAACTGACCTTGAACATGAACTGAACTTTAACTGAACTAGAACTTGACTAAAGCTGAACTGTTACTTAACTAAGACTTTTTATTTATTTATTATACTTAATTAGAACTGAACTAGAACTGATCTTAAACTGAACTAGAATTGTATTAAAACTGAACTATAACTGAACTAAACTTATCTAAAACTTAACAAGTATTGAACTAGAACTAAACTAGAAATGTGAAACTTAAATGTAGCTTAAGTAGAACTGAACTAGAACTGAACTTAAACAGAACTAGAACTGTAAAACTGAACTGTAGCTTAAGTAGAACTTAACTAGAACTGATCTTGAACAGAACTAGAACAGAACTAGAAAATTGAACTGTAACTTAAGTAGAACTGAATTAGAACTGAACTAGAACTGAACTAGAACTGAACTAGAACTGAACTAGAACTACACTAAAACTAAACTAGAACTTAACTTGAACACGACTGAAACTGAACTGTTACTTAACTATAACTGAATTATAATTGAATTCAAACTGAACTAGAATTGTATTAAAACTGAACTAGAACTGAACTAAAACTTAACAAGTATTGAAACAGAACTAAAGTAGAACCGAACTAGAATTGAATTGTAACTGAACTAAAATTGAACTAGAATTGTATTAGAACTGAGTAAAAAATGAACTAAAACTGAAATTATTTGGAATTTAAATAGAGTTGATCTTGAGCTGAACTGGAAACGTATTTAAATTAGAACTGAACCGAATTAGAACTTGAACAAATTGAACTAGAATGGAAATAGAACTTAAGTAGAACTGTACTAGAACTGCACTAAAATGGAACAAGAACAGATCCAGAACTGAACCGAATTTAAACTGAATTAGAACTTGAACAAATTGAACTAGAATGGAAATAGAACTTAAGTAGAACTGTACTAGAATTGCACTAAAATGGAACAGGAACAGATCCAGAACTGAAAAAAAACTAAGTAGAACTAAGACTGAACTAGAATTGAAAAAAGAACCAAACTCGAACAGAACTATAACTAAATTAGAACTAAGTGGTTGAACTAGAACTGAATAGCTTCTAGAACTGATATAGAACGAAACTTTAACTGAACTAGGACTGAGCTTTAAGTCAAATAATAGTACTGAACTAAAACTAGAGGCTAGAGTTGTATTTCCTTATTAGTTCTATTTATTTATTTATTTATTTATTTATTTATTTATTTATTTATTTATTTATTTATTTATTTATTATTTTTTTTAATTTTTATTTATATTGAAAGTATTAATGTAAAAGAGTAATAACAATTGTTTCATTCTGAAATTTAGTAAGTAATATGTAATACCATGTTTATGTTAGTATCTTTTTGGCTTAAATCTTTAACGACGTATAATCCTTTTTCATTAGATTGCTGTGGATAATTGAAAAAAAACTTGATGTTTATTATAAATACTACTTATACTACATAAATAAATATTGCATTTGAAATTTCCTAATTTATTACTAAAAATTTCTGATATTACCATTTTTTTTTTTTTTTTTTTGCTAAAGACTGACGCGGACCTGTCAGGACACTTTATGGTTTGTTAGTAGGCTGATTGAATGGAGGAGAATAATGAACAAATTTATTGTGAATTTTGATCTGCAAAGAAGATATTTTATTTTAAGCATTTTACTTTTATTTGTTTGATATTTTGGTTAAAAGATGCAATAAACATAAATTGAAAATAAAAAGGAAAAACTGATAATAACAATAATAAATATTTATAAATAAAAATTTAATTTAAATGATATCAGAAAATGTTATTGGCCACAACAAATACTATAAATATACAACAACAAAAAATATATGGCATTTGTTATGGCCAAGTTAAATAAAATAATAACAATACAAAAAAACAGCAAGAAACAACAAAATTTTTATCTTTTAATATTTCAATTTTATATTGTTATTTGTATATTTTACAATATTTTATTACGTTTTTTTTTACACTTTTTCAAATATTGATAGTGAAAATTGGAAAAAATTGTATTGTTGTTGTTGTTGTGTGTAACAACGAAATGAAAACAACAGCAACAACAACAACGTAAACAAATATTTTATTTAATTTCCGTTTGTGAATTTTTATTAACATTGTCATCATCTCTATCTTTTTCTCTTTCCCGCTCTTTGACTGCATTACATGTCCTTTTTACATTTTGGCATATAAATCAATATAAACATTTTACATCATCAACATCCATCTGGTTTTTATCATGAACTGTGAACCACAAACATCAACAATAATACAACAACAAATAACAACAACAACAACATCAACAACATACTGTCAAATATTTGCTGCATATATCTATTGAAATGGGAATGATTATTTTAATGCAGGTGTCCCCTCGCAACCCAGTAATTTCCGGGCCACCGATATCGGCGAGACCGCAGTTACATTGCAATGGTCCAAACCGACACATTCCAGTGAAAATATTGTTCATTATGAATTATACTGGAATGATACATACGCCAAACAGGATCATCACAAGTGAGTATAATAACAATAAATACGCAGAAAACAGAACACCTTTAGCATCATTATCATTATTGTTTGGGCTGTCATCACGAGTGTAGTTGATAATGACGTTTCAGGTGACAAGGAAAAACAAAAAGCAAATAATATTAAAAAAATATATATACAGGAAATTTTATTAAAATAAATAAATTAATGGTTTATTGCAAAATTAAATTTTGTTATTGAGATTGTTTAAGCGGAAATTTAATTTCAAATAAAAATATTTTTGTTTAAAATTTTTCTAAAATGAGATTTGTAAATTTACAAATAAAAAATATTAGATAAAACTTAATTTCCAACTGAATTACAATATTTACAATTGTAATTTAGTTGGAAATTAGTTCTAGTTCAGTTTTAAATCAGTTCTAGTTAAGTTCCAGTTTAGTTTCTAGTACTACACTACGTAAGTTCAAGCTCATTTCTAATTCCTGCCTCATTCAGTTCTATTTTAGTTTCTATTCAGCTCTATTTTAGTTTTCAGTATTAGTTCAGTTCTTTTTCAGTTTTAGTTCAGTTCTAATTCAGTTCCATTTCAGTTATAGTTCAGTTCTATTTAAGGTTCTAGCTCAGTTTTAGTTCAATTTTTATTCAGTTCTTGTTCAGTTCTAGTTAAGAATCTATTTAAGTTCTAGTTCAATTCTTATTCAGTTCAAATAACGTTCTCATTCTGTTCGAGTTCAGTTCTAGCTCAATTCTAGTTCAATTCAAGTTCAGTTCTAAATCAGTTCTAGTTTTTGTTTAGGTTAGCTATTGTTTAGTTTAAGTTTAAGTCCAGTTCTTGTTCAGTTTTACTTTAGTTCTAGATCAGTTCGAACTCATTTCTAATTCGTTTCTCATTCAGGTCAGTTTCAGTTCAGCTCTAGTTCAGTTTTCAGTTCTAGTTCAGTTTTAGTTCAGTTCTGCTTAAGTTTTTATATGGTTCTTGTTCACCTCTAGTTCAGTTCTAGTTCAATTGCAGTTCAGTTCTAGTTAAATTCTTATTCCGTTCTAGTTTTAGTTCAGTCCTACTTCAGTTCTAATTCAATTGTAGTTCAGTTCTAGTCCAATTGTATTTCAGCTCTATCTCAGTTCTACAAGAGTTCCACTACAGCTCTAGTTCATTTCAAGTTCAGTTCTAGTTTAATTGCAGTTAAGTTGTAACTCAGTTCTACTGCAGTTCAAGTTCAGCTATAGTACAACTATAGTTTAGTTTTAGTTTAGTTCTAATTCAGTTCTAGTTCAAATCGACTTAATTTCTAATTCAGTTCTTTTACAGTTTTAGTTTTGGTTAAGGTCACCTCTAGTTCAGTTTTGATTTAGTTCTAAATCAGTTCTAGTTAGTTTTAGTTTAGTTCAAGTTCAGTTCGCTATTAGTCCTACTTCAGTTCTATTTCAATTATATTTCAATTCTAATTAAGTTTTATTTAAGTTCTTGTTTAGTACTAGTTCAGTTTAAGTTTAGTTCTAGTTCAGTTCTAGGTCAATTCTGATATTTCAATATATTTCAATTCTAATTCTGTTCAAGTTGTGAGCTAGTTCAGTTCTAGTTTTAGTTCAGTTCTAGCTCAATTTTAGTTCAGTTCTAGTTCAATTTGGGTTCAGTTCTAGTTCACTTCTAGTTCAGTTGTGGTTCAGTTCAAGCTCCGTTCTACTTCAGCTCTAGTTAGTTTTTAGTTCATTTCTAGTTCAGTTTTATTTTAGCTTTAGTTCAGTTCTAATTAAGCTCTAGTCCACGTTCTACTTCAGTCCAAGAAAAGTTCAAATTCAGTTCTATTTCATTTACAATTCAGTTCTAGTTCTAATTTTGTTCTAATTCAGTTATAATGATGCCGACTTGTTAATCCCCATCATATAACTAATCTCTCTCATACGATCCTTCCTTTTACAGGCGCATTTCTAATACCGAATCATATACGCTTGATGGTTTGTATCCTGATACTTTATACTACATTTGGCTGGCAGCTCGTTCTCAAAGAGGTGAAGGTGCCACTACACCACCAATACCCGTCCGTACGAAACAATATGGTAAGTTTATAATTTTTGTTTATATCTTTTTCATTAATTATTTTTACTATTTATATAAAGAAATATAAATATATCTTATTTAAATATATTAAAAATAAATACAAAACCTACATATCAAATTTATATAAAAATATATAACTTAAATAAAAATTAACATAAGGTGCCAAAAATTCTATATAAAATAATATAAATTTTATAAAAAAAACTAAAGTTTTTTTATATACCAAATAACCCTTAAAAATATCTAAATCAAGTAGTAGTTTCATAATTAGTTTTAAGTTTTTTATTTAATTTATTTTTTATTACTTAATATTTTTAATTAATTGAAAATTTTAAGTTAGTTTTTTTGAAGGTGTTGTTTTAATGTTTGAAAGTTACTGTTTTATACTTATACGATATATTATTATATATTAAAATTATTAAATATACCCTTAGAGAATTAATGAATATTTATTATACATATAATTTTAATTTTTATATAAAAGTATTTATATTTTTCATTATTATTTATTAAACGAAACATATTATAAGGATTTTACACACAGAAATTAAGGTGCTCACAGTTTATTTGAGTGCTAAAAAAAATAAATGCTATAGAGAGGGAAAGGTTTAAGGCCTTCAATTTTAGGTATTTTATTTATTTATTTTGTGCTGAATAACATTTTATTTTTTAAACTTTAAATAAACTGTGAAAGCCCTAATATTAAAAAAAAAACTATTTGGATTTTAGTTAGCTGCTCAAAAAAATATAAAAATGGTGCTAAAATCTTCAGCAGCGAAATATATTAAGAAAGTATACCCTCTTCTATTAAATGGACAATTTTAAATTATTTTATTTATTTCGAATTTTATTTATTTATTATTCAAACATTAAAATACTTTGGACTAAAAATTCTAATATTAAATTTAAAAGTAATTCTTACAAGTGACCCAATTATTCTCAATTAATATTAGTATCTTTAGTCTATAAAACATAATAATAAAACATACTTACAATATATTAGATACTTATTATATACTTAACATATTTATACACCTATACCTATACATTTATACTTATATAAACATAAAATACTTAACAATTATACAAATATATACTTATTTATTGTAATTATTACAATTTATCTTCATATTTTATTAATAGTTTCTTGATTTAAGTTTAGTTTTATATATTTATTTTTAATATAGATTTATTATATTTTATTTCAAATTATTTTAATTTATGTTTATACAACATATACTCTGAATATACTTAATGCATTATCACTTAGAACAATTAAAGATAATATTATCACATTACACTTACAAAAATAATTACAAATGCATGAATATATAAAATAAAATACTCGAATACACCCAATATAATGATTTTGAAGGATTATATATTTAAATGATTTTTTGGTCTCAAAGTGAGGAGAGCAAAAAAAAATATAATAAAAAACCTTTTTATAATTGTTGAAAAAAAAATTTACTTACGCCCATTTCTGTAAGAAATAACGTCTCTGAAATCATTTCAGTTATATTGCAATTTAAGTTCTTTTTAGAACAGTTCCAGTTCAGTTGTAGTTGAGATTAATTTTAATAAGTTTTAGTTCAATTTTAGCTAATCTTTTCATCAGTTTTAATTAAATTCAAAATCTGTTCTAATTCAATTCCACTTCAGTTCTACTTTGGTTATAGTTCGGTTTTTGTTCAGCTCCAGTTCAGTTCTATGGCAGTTCTATTTCAGTTTTAGTTCAGTTGCAGTTCAGTTTTAGTTCAGTTCTAGTTCACTTCTACCTCGATTCTGTTCTAAATTCTATTTCAGTTCACATTGCGAATTTTAATTCAGTTCAAATTCAGTTGCAGTTCAGTTCCACTTCAATTCTAATTCAGGTCTAGTTTAGTTCTAATACAGATCAAGAACAGTTTTAATTCAATTTGAATTTCTATATTTTTTATTTCTAATGGAATTTAGGTTCAGTGTTACTTCATCTTTAAATCGATATGACGTCAGTTCTAATTAACTTTCTAGTTTAATTCTATTTCCATTCGAGTTTA
>MINK01178575.1:0-15905 GCA_001735545.1 Phormia regina
AAGTAGCGTGAAACATTTTGGGCAACTAGTCAACAAAAGTAAACGTATCATATGTTTTGAACATTCATTGTGTAAAACAACCTTGTTCTTTGGGTAATTTGCAAGAAAAATAAAGCTACGTAAAAATCTAATTTCAATAGATTTCTACGATACGCTACCTAGAATTTTTTTGTCAATGGCTACATACACACGTTTGCATAAGACGGGTTGAAACAGCTGATGAATTTTTGTTCACTGTTTGGGCCTTTGATATCATTTATGCGTTGCGTAACTGTCAGTCGCAGTTAAAGGAAAAATATTATATGTAGTTCAGTCCTTAAAATCATTACTTTTGCAGTTGCTTTTCAGCACTAAAAACTTCTAATAGTATAACTCTATTAAAATCATTGCTTTTAAAACTATTTGTTGATGAACGAAAATAGAAATCTTCGCAAAAGTAAATTTTATTTATAAATAAATAATTTTTTTTATAAAATAAGCTAAAATAGAATTAATTATTTGAGGGTACTGTTTCTAGAAGAAACAAGCGTTTTACGTTATTAAAAGAAAAAAAGTTAGAAACACTAATATATTGGCATAAACAGGTATGTATGTATGTATGTATAAAAAAAAAACAAGAAAGAAAAAAGCGCGTGTTTAGAGTTTTTATACTTTAAAGAGGAAGAAAGAAGGTTAATTTAATTACCAATCAGAGATGGAGAATTAATTATAGTTAAACTTTTTTGCATATAAAAATATACCTATACTCAATAAACATTAAATGAAATACTCAAACTAATTTAAATTGAATACAAACTTTTTGACGTCTAAATTTTCAATTTTGCCATTTTCCAGCTCTGTTACCACCAACCACCAACAACTATAATCTATATTTTTTCTATATCAACAACAAATATGATTTAAAAGC
This sequence comes from Phormia regina, assembly GCA_001735545.1. NCBI lineage: Eukaryota > Metazoa > Arthropoda > Insecta > Diptera > Calliphoridae > Phormia > Phormia regina. The sequence goes on from MINK01178575.1 coordinate 908, forward strand.
TATTTAAATTTGTTTATTATTTCTAACAAAAAAATATTCAAAACGCACAAACAATATCTATGTACTAACACTTATATCTATCTATCATAATGATAATTTAATGTTAATGTCATTGTAAAACAAAAAATAAAAAATAAACACCTAGATAAAAAAAGTAAAATTTATTTTTTAACACCCAACCAGAAATAATAAAATTATCTGTTTGATAGAAAAGTGTAAGAGAAAAAAGTTTATTTAAAATTAATACAAATTTTATTTAACGATTAGTAAGAGCATTTTATCTTAGTATGTCACACTGTTCGTTTTGATATTTGGTGATAACATTAATTTGTTTAGGTTATTGACTGGCTAGTTGTTCGTTCGTTCGTTCGTCCAGCTAAGCAAATACGTTTCCATAGCTAAATAAATACATACATACAAACAAAATTTAAATGCGTAGTAAAAAATTTATTAAATAATTTAAAAAAATATTAAATTAAAAGGGGGCCAATGGTTCTTTCTTATACTTTATGAACAAATCAGCTGTTTTTGCTTTTTATTTTTTGTGTATTTCCTCTACTTCAGCAGTTTTTGTTTTTTTTGTATACAGAAATACAATAAATAGATTCGTCGATTATATACTTTATCTCTAATAGTTTTGTGTGTCGCATTTTTATTTCGATTTGAGATATTTTGTTTGATTGTTCTTTTATGCCTTCAAATGTTTAAATATTTTTGCCTGAATATTTCTTTTATATTGGCTTGAAGCCAAATAAAATTTGAAAGAAAGACAACTACACTACTATCTATCCAGTCATATGGTTTCTATGGGATTGTCTACATTTATTTATTTTTTAACACACAAACAAATATTTATAACACGAGTATTTGTACATACATGTGTAGTATGTATGTAAAACGCATTGTTGGAGCTTTTTTTTTCTAAAAACACCTATTTGTATATACAAATTTATTTATTTTTTTAGATTTTTTAACCACATGTTTTTATATGATTTCGATTTCTTCCAAAGAAAAAGTTTAGAATGTTTTATTTTTGTTAGAAAAGAAATTGATAATGGAATAGAAGTTTGGTTTTAAATTAGCCTGTGTAGCGAATAAGCTCACAAATTTAAAGTCAAAGTATTTAGTCTAAAAATAGCACTATATAATTAGCAAAATTTCTTTTGAGGGGTTTTTATTTTTTGTTGATTAACTCTAAAGTTTCCAAATTCCAAATACTTTAGCAACTCCAAGTTTATAAGTTAACAAATATTAAACATAACTATAAGATATGGAGCAATTAAAGCTTTTTGCGGAAAAGTAAAGGTTATTTTCTTACAAAAGATAGATAACATTCAACACAGTGTGACATAGATGTCTAAACCTATCAGTTTATCTTATGAGTGTTTTAGATAATTGCACAAATGACAAAATGCTAAAACATGGAATCCTCTGAGTTGAAAATAACCTACATATCTGCAAAATGAATACTGCGGTTGTAGAGGAAAATATGTGTAAAGGCCGTAAAAAATCACGTGCGCAGCTGCTTTGCTTCTTATAGAACAATTTAGGGAATTCTACGTCATAGTCTTAGCTTTTGCGAATACGGTTCCCTATTGTGAAGACTACATGCTCGCGAGACACGCCAAAATTATTAATAAAATATCAGAGAATGTTAATGTTAAGTCACCTCCAAGACAATTATGACCGAACTGAGTTGAATGTAATGGAAATGCTTTGATAAAATTAATCCAATGGGCTATCAAATACTCTCGTTATAAATTCTCTTTTTAAAAAGATTTCCTTTTTAAAATGCCCTAAATAAGGGGAAGGATCTTATAAGCTAAAAGGTTGTTACACATGTCTGAAACTTATATGGGGAAATGGACAATAAAACCTCGATTGATATACTGGATAAGTAAGACCAATTCTAAAACATGGATTTATAGTTTCGTTTTGGATTCCTAGAAAAGGTATATTTGGTGGTTGCAATAAATATTACTGGAGCTCAAAGGCCCACTGCTGCAGATAAACTTTGCGTCATACTAGATGTGAATCCACTTCCTTTACATATCAAAAAATATGCTTTAGGGACTCAAATTAGATCTATTGTGTACTATTAGTGTACTATTCTTAACTCAAATGTGTTGGGACCAGGAGATTATAGCAATCATTGCACCAAGATGGAACTGGGAAATCATTTATCGTGATATAGAAGACAGTAAACAGACCGTGCAGTATACTATTAAATGTAGGTATCAACAGATTTACTATGCTTTTCACTGAGAATTTCTAGTTTTTAACGAACAACTTTCATTGAAGCAGATCTGAATATTAAGAGATTACATATTTTATTAGAACTTCTTGAGTACTCATTAAAAATAAGATTAAATTAATCTTAAAATATCTTGTTTTTATTGCAATTCATTTTTCATTATAAATTTTAATAAATACATAGTAAAAGATGTAGTAATCTAAAAATACAAATTCCATGCAATGGTGTCGTCAAAACTTATTCTTTAAATAACCTTCATTAGTACAAGAAAACGTTTTTTTGTATCCATCTTATACTAATTGGCCCACTTTATTGTATTTTTAGTGCATGTATACAGTATATTTTTTCCCTAATCTTTATGTCATATCAATTGTCATATTGCATGACATATCCACCAAAACAAATACAAAAAAAAAATATGATTGACCATCAATTAACCGTTATTTTTATTTGCAATATCTTTGTCTATCGCTATTTGTTTTTCCTTTCCTTTCCTTTGCATTGTATTTTGTTTTAAATAAATTTTTCCTTATTTTTCCATTATTTAACTCATTCATACTTTTGGAAAACAATATACAAGTTGTTTTATTTAAATATATACTCGCGTGTATACACATACCTTTACTATCTATACCATATGATACAATTAATTTATAAGAGAGGGAGAGCTAAGAAAAAGAGAATTTTGTTTGTAAACTCTACATGAAATGCGTGCGCATGATAAGAGAAAATTAAATATAAAGTAAGAAACTAATATATAAATTTTTTTCTTATTCATTGTGTTGAATCTGTAGCACAAAAAACAAATAAGAATTAGTGTTGTCAATCTAAAAAATTCTTTTAATTAGATGTAGAGAAATAAGTGTCAATAGGACAAAAGAAGGCAACTTTTTCACACAACTTATTAAAAAGTTTAATTAATTGTTTAATAAATATTTATAAAGGTTGTCTTCATAAAGAATTTTATTAAAATTTCTTTAAGAACACTACTTTTATAATTTATAAAAAAATTCATCATTCATTTGAAATTATTTTTCAGCATTTAGTATATTTTTCCAATAGGAATCTGTTTTGGTGGTGAAAAACAAAAATATTACGTTTCCTTTAGCACCGCCAAGCCAACAACATCGGCATTAACAATGTCATTTTGAAATGCCTGGCTTTGCAAACTGTTCATAAAATACTGAGCATTTTATTACAGAGAATTAAACATTTGCTTTCTCAGTAATCGATATTAGCAATACTTAACTTTGACGAATCTACATCGTATAATTGTTTTAGTGATTTCCCATAGATTTATTATTGTTTGATTTTTTGCATACTTCACATATTTAAGATTAATTAATGAGTTCATGGTCATAGTCTCGGTTCAAAATTGTGTAGGAAATAGTCATCTTCATTTCTAATTATTTATTTATTTTATTTTTTTGCAATCGCCTTTTTTCGGCCTTTGAACTTCTGTATTTCTACAAACTTCTCTCAGCTGTATTCTTCTTTAGAAATGCCTATTAAAAATCACTTGTGTTGTAAACACTGTTGTAGGAAAAATTTATTTTATAACCTCTAAAAAAACACCAAATTTTTGAGGCATGTTTTCAAATGATAAAAAAATGAATATAATTTGTCTTTAACAGACAAAATTTAATGAATTATTTTTAGGTTTTATTTATTTTGTATGTGGGTAAGAGTTTTTTATGATAATTTCTGAAAAAAGCACATGATTTTTAGCAGTTTTTTTTTCGTACAAATTTATTGTTGTTGTTTTTTTGTATGTTCGTTATTACAATTTACAGTATTTTTCACACTTTATTATTATTTTTCTGAATATGTTTTCGTTTATTTTTTATTTAATTCCATTGTGTTGCACATAAAAAAAGAGCATAAATAAATAAATAAATTCTCGCAATGCTAATCTAATTAATAATAGTAAAATTAAACAAATTGTGTTGTTGTGCTATTAGTGTTATTGTTATTAGTACTTTTTTTTCCTTTCCAATTGTTGATATGGTATGTATGTACATATGTATATGAGCACACAGATAACTGCTGAGAAAAGAAGGGAAGTGTAGTGTGTAGAAGAAAAAATTAACAAAGAAAAAAAATTACAATATTTTATAGATTTTTTTCCTTTAAACAAAAACCTACAAAAATTAGGTGGAAGAAGGTACAGTCAATGGTATAGAGAATAATAAGAAAATGAATGAATTTAAATCGATATGATACAACACAACAAACAAAACCTTTTTTTTTTTCTTTTAACTTCTCATCTACTTCATATTCTTCATAAAACTTAAATTACTTAACACACACACACACGAAAGGAATTCTAAAAAACACCTTGTTTTCTTTAGTATTTGGCAAGGGCAACAGACATCCTTGACGCAAGTGTCTGCATTTTTTAGGCATTTTGCATTTTGTGCAGCAGTGGTGTGTTTGTTTTTATATTTTACAATACATAGGCGACCAAGGATCCAAATGTTTTGTATCATTAAGAATATAGGAAATTGTGGTAAAAATTAAATTAACCATTTAAAATAAAATTTTCTTTAACCACTCTACAAGTTTCTTATTATTTTGGTATGACAAATTGTTTGCATGTGCTTTTCTGGCATGTCAAACAAAAACAACAACACTAGAAACAATATTTAACACAATCTCTCACATACACTCAGTATATACACATACACACACTCAACACACATTTTTTTCAATTGCTAAATGTTCACGTGTTTTTTTCTGAAGAAATAATTTTCTTTTATTCATTCTTTGTATAATTTTTATTAGTTTTTTCACATTTTCCAGTATTTTTTATTGATATTAATTAATTTCTTTAATTTCCACTGAATTTATTGAGTTTTTTTTCTGTATTTAAGTTTAAATTACTTTTCTTTTTTTCTCTTTTTTTGTTTTTAATTTTTTCCATTTTTTATTTTCTACTCACCATGTTTCCAAATTACTGAATTTTTTCGTTACGACTTTGCCCAAATCGATACCCAAACGGTCGACAATCCTTTGGGCCAAATCCGGATGCGATGTACCCGAAAACACTTTAATGTTTGGCATTCTGGAGTGTAATGATTTTATTGTACAGGCTTGTTTCTCCAAATTGTCGCGTATCAAACTTTTTGCGCGTATCGGATTAGCAGATCGAACTGGCATCACACAATCTACGAGTACAAGTTTTTATATTACAAAAAAATAAACACACATTAATAAAAACAACAACATTTTCTTTTTACTAAAACATTCTCTTAAATTTATATTAGTATGAGTTTAATGCAAAGGTAGTAGTGGTCTAGTAGGTAGCCACAAAAAAAAACAATGCTCTCTTTCACTCAAAATACTTGTTTAATTACTCTTAGATTCTAAGAAAGCAAAACTACCTCTTTCATTTCAGTTTTTTCTTTAGGTATCTCGGTCTAAAAGGTTCGTTTGCCTGAGTATTGTATCTGTTAGGTGGTTTGTTGTTGTTTTGATTTTCTTTACAAGTGTTAGTATGTTTCCTTCGTTTTTTTACTTTATCATCATTTTGTTTTAAGTTAGTGGGGGTTTGTTTTTTCTCACTTCTTTAGCTTTATTTAATAAAAAGTTTTTAGTATGAGCTTTTTTTATTAACTACCCCATGTGACATATAAAGCTTTTTTACTCTTAAAATCTATGCTCCACTAAAATAATATTAAGAGAAAGTCTCTTAGAACCATTTTGAAGGTTTAAATGCCGGTAGGTGTTAATATTTATATCTTGCAATTCTTCCTCAGTGGCGTGGTTATTTTTTACTCCCCAATTTTCTATTTTTATCAAATATGTATTCGTTTTCTACAACTACAATTTTGCGAATAGTCAGTAGCGCTAATTTGCGCACTAGGTTGGGTCAATTGATTTTGTTAAAAGAGGTATAGCAAAGAAGAATTTTTAGAAAACTTCCCCAAGAAACTTAGGTTCTAAAATTAAAATCTAGTACCCGTTAAGGGACATACAAATTGAAAAAATATAATAATAGTCCTCTGGTTACTAAATTTCATGCTATGGGACCTATGAACTTTCCATCGACGAAAACTAATAATATTTCTCAGCATTCTCTTCAGAAATGTGCATCATTGAAAGGTTTTCCTATATCAGAATCTCAAATTTAGTTTCTTGAGACACTCAAAGAAGCGAAATTTTTATAGCTCCAGGTATAACCCTGATTTCTTAGTTTTAAGATTTTGTTTTTTGTATAAGTTTGTTTCTCTCCCGAACAATTTCACCCAAACTAATCCACAACATTGTTATTAAAAGTGAAAGACTTTGGATAACAATTTTCAATGATTTTTTTGAAGAGTTTATCAAAGAATTTAATATAGAATTAAACTAGATCTTAATCTTCTAATCCTAAAAAGTAGAGCTTGATAATGTGGAATCATAAAGTGCAGATGCACAAAGAAACTTTTTTGTCAAATAAAAATATAAAAATACATCTTTTGTTTAAATGATTGAGCTTGTTTGTATTTTACAACAATGGGAAAGTTTCTTATTCGACATTATGTTAATAACAAAACTTTAAATATTCCCACTAAAAGTAGGAATATATTTTTATCATAGAGAAACATATAGATACGAAATTCACGATTGACAATTAAACAAAATTTTTATACAAAAAATTGTTTTTATTTTCTTTTAACAACAACAAAATAGATTTGATTACATGTATTTTGTTGTTGCATGAGTTAGGTTTTTGACAATCGACTTATGTTTTTGACAATTAGTTTCGTCTCTTGTTACTCTTTGATTTTTATGATATAAAGAGTATTTTAAAGATGAATATTACAGGGTCTAATCTAGGAAATCTAGTGTAATAATTGTTAATATAAAATGCCGATATCAGACATGATAATTTTTCCATATAACGGATGGAAAAAAGTTACAATTGTTTTAAGAACTTGCTACTTTAAAATCAGTTTTCATAAATGTTTAGTTAGGTAGTTAGTTTCACATTTTATTTTGGAATGTACTGGGAATTAAAGAGTATTTATAACAAAAAAAAATATATCTGCTCTGAATTTACCTTTTTTTTTACCTCATACTGTATTAGATGATAAAATATTTTTTCTAAAAGCTTTAAAGCTTGATAAAGTTATACTAACTTTTTATTATGGAAATTTACATACAAAAATTTACCAATACTTTTTAATTGTAGCAGGAGATATAAGATAAGAATATTATAGTAATTATCGCCTTTTTAAAAGAAGATAAACTAATAACTCCAGCGTTATTACAAAGCGCTAGAAAAAGGATAAAGAATTGTAATAAGATATTTAATTTTCGCCAAAAAATTCAATGTTCAAAACAACAAAAAAGTTACCTATATTGTTTAATAACTTCATTTTTATTTAACTGTAGCTTTATTTTTCTTTGTGCGGGGACAATAAATGGATAGAAAAGAACACTCACCAAAATTAAAATTTGATATACAGTGGTTGACAATACAATGGAGACTTTTTCGAAATATTAAAGAAATATGGCAAAATCATAAAGCATTTAAAAAAACAATATTTTTTTGGAAAAACATTTGTATAGACTTATATTTACATAAACTAGCAAAAAAATTAAGAACGTATTTAATTAAAATCTAATAATAAAAAATCAAAATAAAAAGTATTCAGTATTGCGGTATTGACAAAACAATGGAAACTTTTAAACTTCTGTAATAAAGAAGACTAAATCAAAAAGAATATTAAGAAAATCGATGTAAAAGGCAACAGTTATTTCAATATTTGTTTTATTCTGATAATTATTCATAAATTCTTTTTGTAATCTTTACGTATAATAATTAATGGTTAAAATCAAAATTTCTGAAGATTTAAAAATTAAAATTATAAATGATTTTACTGTTTGTTTAAAATAAAAAACTAACTGTTATAAATCTTCAATTAATAAGTCAACAGTTTGGAAAATTATAAAAAAAATTCGGTACTTTCAACATCTTGGAGGAAGACCTCGTAAAACTATACAAAGACAGGATAATCTGATAGCAAGATAGTTTAAGAAATGCCCAAAAATTACTCCTCGGAATGTAGTCAATAATCTAAAATTGGAAATTACTACTCGAACAGTAAGCCGCAGGGCAAATAACGCTGGTTTTGGTTGTTATTGTTCTGTGAAAAAACCTCTTATTTCTAAAAAGAATCGCTCAGCCCGAATTCAATTTGCCAGAGATCATTGGACAAAACAGACATGGAATACTGTCCTATTTTCGGATGAATCCCAATTTAATTTAAGAGGCAGCGATGGGAGAACAAAGGGAAAGAGATTGGATCCAAAATATGCTAACAAGAGAGTTAAGTTTGCATATTATAAAAGATATTATGACTGGTATAGGGTACATAACAATTTTAAATGATGTAATGTATCCACACGCTGAGGAAAATATGCCGCTAGTTTGGAGATTCCAACACGATAATGACCCCAAACACATCTCTANNTGAGTCCAAATTTAATTTAAGAGTTAGCGATGGGAGAACATTTGTAAGACGACCAAAGGGAAAGAGATTGGAAAATATACTAACAAGACAGTTAAGTTTGGTGGTGGCAATATTATCGCCTGGGGATGTTTTTTAGACCAAGGTATGGACCCAATTCATATTATAAAAGATACTATAACTAGTATAGGATACAGAACAATTTTAAACGATGTAATGTATCCATACGCTGAGAAAAATATGCCACTAGTTTGGAGATTCCAACACGATAATGACCCCAAACACTCCTCTAGGGTTATAACCGAGTGGTTGCAATCCAATGAGGTACGTATTTTGAAGTGGCCTGCCCAATCACCAAATCTCAATCCCATAGAAAATCTATGGGAAATAACTAGATCGCAAAATACGGACTCAAAATTACATCATAAAGGAAGATTTATCGGCTGCGGTTATAAGGAAATAGCAAAATATTTAATAAGAGACTAGACTCTTTAATTGGTTCAAAGCATCGTCTTTGTGAAGCAGTACTTAAAAACAAAGGATACCCAAAAAAATACTGACTTATTTAAAACTTCAGACCATATTTGTTAAGATAATACCTAAGTTTCCATTGTTTTGTCAGTAACATATTTATGAATAATTTAAATTTTGTTTTTTGTATGATTAGAATTTAATAATTTATGTTCTTAATTTTTGTTTTAAATTTATTTTGAAATTTGTTCCATTTATAAAAAAAATTAGGAAAAGTTTACATTGTATTGTCAAACACTGTATGTTAGTTATGGTGATTTAGTGCTTAATTTTATGAAAATTATTTTATATGTACCTCTACGTTCCTTACATTTAAATTTATTAATATTACGAAAACATACAATTTTATTTTAAATCATTAAATTTTAAGAAAATTGATTACCAAATATTTGTTGCCATAATATTTTTCCAGTGTATTTTATACTCTTTGCTCTCACCGCAAAGAGCGTAAGAATACGTGTGAAGTAAGTTAGCACAATTGTGCTATAAAATAGACATTCCTAATTTTAATGAATATTTACACAACATATAATATCATAAAAACCGTCAATATGTTAATAATTTTAAAGGTTTATTATTTAAAATAAAAATAAAAGACCTAATTTTATACATAAAATAATATCAAGAACGTTGTAAAATCTATTAGACATTTAAACAAGAATATCTTGTTTTTAAGATACACAAATCCATATATATATGTAAATATTAATTTATTGTCACAAAAATAAATAGCTAATTTTTATTAAATAAAATTAAAATCACTTTAAATGTTCTAATATTAAAAATAAATTCATATATGTGTATGTATGTATGTATGTATGTAGTCAAGTTGTTGTAAATTACTTTTAATATTTCAAATAATTTCAGTTCACCCGTATATCCAACGGCAGCGAACTCATATAGCCCCTCTCATGGTCAAACAACACCAAACGAGCAACACTTTTATAAAACAACAATACCAATAAATGAACAGCACCACCACAATTGTAAAATGAATGGAAATGGCACACTTCAAACAGCTGATCAACAGCAAAGCGTAACAACAGCTGCTGGTAGTCAAAGTAACTGTAGTTGTAGTGGTGGTAGTGGTGTTGGTGTTTTAAATAATAGCTATAGTGACGTCACAACTAATACACAATCTGGGGTTTCCTCATCATCGCCAAAAACTTGTCATTGTATGAAACAACAACTTTTGGGCAATAATACAAATGCTAACACCACCACCACTATTATGTCTGCTGTGCGCAATAGCCAAGCGAATGGAAATCATACGACTACACCAGCAGCAACAACAACAACAACTAATACCACCACTATTGAATATGAGTTGTCGAACGGTGTTGCTAAGCTTTGTAAAATCAGTACAAGTCGTATCGCCGCCGAGCAACAACCAACACAGTCGTCGCTAGTTCCAAATAATAGTATTTTAAAATATACTACAAACACAGTTGAATCATTATCGGTTAAAGAATTCACTGAAAAGGAAAACGAAAAAACTTCCAATTTACCGCTACTAACTACAGCGGATCTAAAGGATTTAACACGAAATGTTAATGCTATAAACGCCTTTAATCAAAATATACAGAATACATTCTTACAAACATCTAATCCCTATACAAATCTACAACAACGAGCAAATTTCACCATGTCTTGCACAAATAATGGTTCACTAAATAATGGTGCCCGGGATCGTCTTGGTCTATGGGGTAGTGGTGGTGATAATGATGTACCCGGTAGTGTTTCCGGCTTGGAACGTTTGCAAAAAAAGAAATATAATAAGGTAATTATAATATTTTACTTTTCGTGCTCTTTAAATTTGCTAAAGCTTTGGCGAAAAAAAAAACTAAAAAGCTTTCAAAGACATAAGGACAAACGATTTTAAAGAAAAAGCTTTTATTATAGTATAGGTATAGTTTATACATTTTTAATTTTCTTAGGGTTAAAATGAATAAAATTTGTTTTTTTATTGCAAAAATAAAAAAAAGAAACAAAACACAAGGAAAAAGATAGAATGAAATTTAAATAATACAACAAGAGAATTAAAGTGTAAAAGATATTTAATAAAATATTTATTTGACTTTAATGAACCTAATGTAAGTTAGCAGACAGTTGTTTGTTTTAAATTCATTATGTTTTCAATTCAAAACTTGAAAATACAAAGTTCTTTTTTGAAACTTTAAAACTTGGAATACATTTCTAACCTTCCTATCCCAGCAATTTATTTGGGGGCAATTAAACCGCTCCTAGGCAGTAGGATACTTTGTCATTTTATAGACCCTACGGTAGTAGGTTGTTGATGACACCATGTAGTCGTTGGCAAATAGACTTCCTCCTGGGACAAGCCCATGTTAAATTGACTGGTAACATAGCTAGAAAAGTGAATAATGCTACCCTAATGTAGTTGCACCTATATTTGATATATTAGTTCCAATATGAATTTAAGAGAACTGTAAAGTTATATTTATAATTTAGAGAAATAGCCACAATTTTTTTATTACTAATTTAATGGGAAAATTAAATGATGCTTTCCAACAAATGTTATATATTGTATAATGAAATTATTTCACAAAAATTATATTATTTTCTATTCCCTCCAGAAGCATTTAAATTTTATTATAATTAAAAAAAACACCAGTCAAGTGCAAACCATAATTATAATGTAATCGACAAATTTAAAACAAATAATTTAAAAAACTTATCCCTACCTGCCTTAACTCATTTTTTTTTAGATTAGATTAGATTAGATTAGATTAGATTAGATAAGACTTCAATATAGCAAAACTTGAATATATATATTTTTTTATCAACAATTCGAAAATATTATTAAAAGCAAATTTAACATTTCGTACTCGTATTAAAAATGGTGTCATTTATAATATTCTAATCGCCAAGTATCAAAATCACAAATAATAAACACTTCAAATAAAAAATAAAAAAACTACTGAATTATTATAAACAAATAAATGAACAGTTTTTTTATCAAAACAATTATAAACAAAATAAATAATTGTAGTTTTGTTTAACAATAAATTAAAGCTAAATTTAAATAATCAATAAAGTTTAAGAGCAAAATGGGTAATCATCTTAACATACTACTAAACAAACACTATACAGTGGGTCAGAATCATAAATTGTTATTAAATTTTAAAGTGATTTAGTTTCGGCTTTAAAATTTATTATTTTTTCTATGTATTAAAGAATTATGTCAGCCAAGTAATGTAATTTAGATAAAAAAATATTATGTTTTATTTTTCTGATTTTTACAATCAAAATAAAATTTTAAAACTCAGGAAAAATTTTAGAACATGTTCTAAAATCATTAGTTGTACAACTGGTGTAATCAGAACCACTTCAGATTCTTTTATAACAACCTCAGTGCTAGTGTTATCACAACCATTTCTGCCACTAATGATGTACCCAGCAAAAACTTAGCTTTCTATTTTAAAAGCAACAGCTTACTGTATGCATTACATTGTAGCCTTATTTGCCACACGCAGCATTACCTAATAGTACTTCAATAACTGGTTTTTAGTAAATATGAAAGTAATTTGAGTTTTCAGTTATCTAAAGCGCCTAATAAAATACATATATACATAAATTTATTGAAGGTTCAACTCCCAATTGAGGCAAACGTTATTTTATTTCCCTTTATGAAAACAACGTTTTGCCACATAAAAATGTAAGTCGACTATGGTGCAACTAGTAAAACGGCAGACTAACGAACATAAATAGTATTTGTGGTACGTGGCTTCAAATCTCAACCGAGACAAAGTTTTTTTCTTTTGTGCGTAAAAAAGTCAGCATCTAAAAAAATTGTTTTGGTACCCAAATAAAAACTGGTGAAATTTAGGACATCGCGAACAAAATTCATTAGTGTTATAGCACCAAAAAAGGAAGATGTTTTTTATATTGTTTTCGGTTACAAGACACTTTATTTAGTAGGTGAAGTTTTTGCTGTTTTTAAATTCGTTTTAAATAATTTTTTAGAGAACTAATTGCTTAAGAACTTATTCGGTATCACTTCTACATCACTCCTGAGAACAAATTATTGGTTCTCGAATGACTTTCTAGAACTGTTTAAAATAAAAAATTTCACAAATTCCAAAAATTAAAAAAGATTATATAAAAAATTTAATTTTAAAGTGGTCTTTAGAAAATAATCCTTTGGAATAAAAATAAAAAACAGCTTCTGAAACCGTTCCTTAATGCTTCAATAGCACTATTTCTGAATGTGACAATTTCGAAGAGAAATCATTGATGAAAGAACTAGTGCTGGAACCGTTCTATAGAGTGGGTGCTAACACTNNCACAGAACTAGTACTGGAAGTGACAATTTCAAACAAAAAATTCATTTGTCGTAACGNCTAAANANAATAAGTACAGGTTATATTTATATGTTCTAGAACTNGTTGCAGAACCAATACATTTTTCCCGGGAACTTTTTTTAAGAAACTATAAATATTTGTTGGGTAATAAAATCTTTTTAGTAAAGATATAGACTTTATCGTATCGTATAAACGGGAAAGTAAAAAAACTTAAAGATTTTTGTAAAAAGAATTTACAATTCACGACGAACCAAGCCCCTCCTTCCCCTTTCTCAAAAAAAATGCCGAAAACATAATTTTCTTTTACATTTTCGGTTACAAAATCCAAATTTTTCCGAAGTCCCAAATATTTTGATTAAACCCCTTTAATAACATATTACAGATTTCTCAACGGCATTCCGTACTTTGGGATTTTAGAAAATATGGACTAAAATCGAAATTTTCATATAAAAAAATCAAATTCGGGAGGGTATATACCATGACTGCTTGGGTTATTAGGATTGTTTTATATATGAAAAGTATCTCTGTTAAGATACCTTTCAGAAAAGTATTAAATTAATGTATAATTGATAAAGATATCGACTTCAAATTTACTTTATTCAATAGAATTTTTTTCTTTAATTATTTAAAGACAAAGCTGGGATATATTTTAAAAAATTTGGGATAAGAACTTGCAGAATTAAGGTACTTATAATTTCAAACACAAATAAATAGACAACTATAAGAGATAAATAGCACATGCTAGTATATAAAAATATTTGAAACTGGACCATATTTGGCTAAAATGTCGAAGGAACCCTAATGTAAACCCCCTTAGCTCCGCCGCTAGAGGGTTTTCTTGGTTTCTCCTCCCAAACTTAACATTTTAGTTTCCTCTGCTATGCCTCATATATCAAGTTTCAATCAAATTAAAACAGCTGATTAGAAGTTACAATTTTATTTAAAATTTTTCGATTTTACCCCACTGAGCAAATCAGTGCTCAATACAGAAAATATGGGCGGACCATGTAAAGTAAAATGGGCGGACCACGCCCTTTTCTTGCATCAAATTTGTATTGCTTCTTGAACAAAATTTCATTGATGATATAATTTTATTTTTACAATTTTTATTTTTTTCACATTTAAATCGACTTTCGAAGTATTTGTACATAATCTCGAAGCGTAACATTAATCACTGATAGGGAACTGAAAACGAAGTTTTAAATTAGTTTTTAATATTTTTTTCCTACATTAGAAGTGTAAAACATCTACTTTTTGGCAATTTTTTTTTTTTTTTATTAAGTTATTAATGTTTATTCATTAAAAGCGAATTTCTAATTTCACACTTTTTCCATCAATCAATTGTAACTAACTACATTTCTATAATGTATTTATATTTATTCCTGTATTTTTCCACATTCGGTCACTCATTCAAGGTCATCACGTAGAAC
>MINK01178576.1:0-10433 GCA_001735545.1 Phormia regina
AAAAACTTAATTCAACTGATCTAGAACAGAACTAGAATTGAACGAGAACTGAACTAGAACTGAACTAAAACGGAACTAGAACTGAACTAGAACTCAACTATAATTGGTCTAAATCTAAACTAGAACTGAACTATAATTGGTTTAAATCCGAACCGGAACTTAACTAGAACTTAGCAATATTGACAAAATGCTGATTATGTCTTGAAGAAATTTTGCAAAACCTATTAATATACTGTATTTGTCATGATATATTTTTTCCAAATCGGTAGACAAATTTTGGGAAATAATTTTATAAAAGCATAAATTAATCGCATTTTTTTTTTATTAAAACCAGACAATTTTTCTGTAAAAATATTATTTACTGTCAATTTTCTAGAAAAAGATGATTTATGAATTTGAATTCAAATTCTCTAAAAAAGAAAATTTATAGCAAATTTTCTACAAAACTATAATTTGTCGCAAATTAAAATATTAATAAGAAAAAAGAAAATTTAATTGATATTTCTATTAATTGTTGACTAACTTTTTAAATAAAGGAAATATATCAATTAATTTCTATAAAACGAAAATTTATTCCAAATTATTTATAAAAGAAAATTTTCGGAAATTGTCTTTAATAGAAAAATTGATCGTAATGTTTAGATGTTGAATTAACAGTTTTTGACTTCGGAACTAAATTTGTTTTAGATATTCCTAAGTATCCTTTTTTGTTCCCTTTTTAATTTAGAATTTAGAAATTTTTTTTATAAATTATTTTTAAATCTAATTTTATAGTTCGTAAAATTCTTATGAAACAAAATTTAATTTTCAAAATAATGAAAATAAAGTCCTAATCATATCATTCATGAAATAAGCCTACCAATGCCCAAAAAAAAAGAAAAAAAGAAAAAAAGTATAAAACAGAGAAAACAAATCAATTCAAGAAAATTTAAGTAATCATGCGCCATAAAAACGAATAAAATCCAAGGAAAGTAATCCATTTGAATCAATAAATAAAACACAATGATCAGTGAAATTATGACGTGCAAAGATGAAGAGAAAGCCTGTGCTAATGATGTGATATGTTGGGGGTCAATACGCGTACTTACATTCAAATATACATACAGTCAGCCATTGATTCGTACAACATAATTTCATATTTAACGTTACCCTGCAGTTCTGGAAGTTACTCAAGAACTAATGCTATTCAAATATGAACTTACACAAAAAGGAGATTAAATAATCTTCTATAAATGAGCATAAGTTTAAATCTCTACATTAGTTGAGAACTATATAATATCTAATACATATAAGTATTGTAAGGTTCAGAACAATTCAAGTTTTAATTTATTATTCAGATTTCTTTAAGACTGTTGGTATATTTCTTCTCAGTTTGTATGTATATGGGTTATTGCATTGATGTTGTTTGATTCATAATGATGATTGTGATCATTTGTTCGGTCAGTCGGTTGCTTGGTCAATACCAACTTTATTTAAACATTCATTCATTCATCCATCCATCCATCGACATTGAGAAGAAATTTTTATAAAAACCAGACATTTATTTCAACATTCATCATGTTGGTTTTTATTGTTAATACTTATGCTTGTGTGATGTTTTACGTTTTATTCATAAGCCGATAATTTAGTGTTCAAAATTTTGTTTTTCTCTCTTTACTTTATAATGATTTTTGCACGTAATTTATATTAAGATTTGTCTGTAATGATTATAACCACAAAATTAAAGAAATGAGGAGGGAAAATATCAACAATGATTTTGAGTTATAAAATTTATACATAAAAGAGTCAGAAAAAGAAAAAAATTAAATTAATTATGATTTTGTAGAGGTAGTTTTAAAATAGTTTGTGGATTTTTTATAATGACTTCAACAAAAAAAATTTTTTTATGGTCCTCCGAACTGGAAAGAAAATTTCGATGGAGATTCTCCATATAAAAAGAAGTTTTTTTTAAGAAATTCGGCACAAATAATCCTCCTTTAAAGCTAAACAAAAGCAAAATAAAATTTTTTTGTCAAAACATTTGTTTAAAAAATGGTTACTTTTTGTAACATTTATTAATAATCTATGAAACTGACCCTTAATAAATATTCATAGAAACTTTATCATTTTTTTTTTTACATAAATGTTTTTTTTTCTTAAAAATGGTTTGCTTTTTAAAAAATTGTATAACTTGTTTCTTTATTAACTAAAAAAAAAAATATACTTGTAAACAAAACGAAAAAAATCCTAAATTATTCATTTACGGTTCATTATTACAACTTTTATTTTATATTTATATAATTTTTTTCAGTTCATTGTTCCACTCTAGACTTTAAGTCTGTCTGTTACTTCATTCATTTAATCAATCGAGCATATTATGTTGTACGTTACGAACAAAATCTATTCATGCAACTGATTGCTCTCCATTGCTTTTTTTTTTAATATTTAATAATGAACAAATCAATCACCATGATTTTGATAAATGACCGTTTTTTGTTTAAATAAATTTTTTGCTGCTTTGTTTCATTTCTAAATATCACTTTTACCATGAATTTTTTTCTTTTATTTATTATTAGTTTAGGCAGAAGGATTTTGAAAGGGGAGTTGAGAGGAAATTAATAAAAATAAAATTGAAAATAAGTTTATTATGATTAAACAAATATCGAAAATATAAATCTCTATAAATCACTTATTTTTATAGGCAATTTTCGATCAATATTATTTTTAAAGAAAATTTGCTATCGAATTTCTTTTATACATTTGTGATAACTTTTTTCTAGTTCTAGTTCCGTTTTAGTTTAGTTTTAGTTAAGTTCTAGTTCAGTTCTATTTCTAGTTCATTTTAGTTCAGTTTTATATTAAAAATATTTTATTACAAAAATTAAACAAATATATATATATTTTTTGACTGATATTTGTCCGTTTTATTAAAAATGCATTTAATTTCAAGTCAATTTAAAACCTTTTGCAACATGTTTTCCCTGTTCACAAATAATTAACAAGGATTTCATTTTAACTTTTATTATATTTTTATTGTGGTTCTTTCTGCATTTTGCGAACAAATAACTTGTTTTTATCAGTGAAGCAAAAAAAAAAAAAAAAAAAAAAAACAGTACAAATGTAATTAATTGCAACATAAACTATTAAGAACTGACATTCATATTTTATACAGTTTTTTTATGCAGAAATCTTTGTCGTCTGTCCGTCTGTGTTTGTGTGAGTTTGATTTAAAAGCACCAGCAACAACATTAATAAACACCATGTCTAGAAGACTTGAAATGGAAAATTGTTAAAGACAAAATATAAAAAAAAAAAAAAATTAAAAATATTTTATTACTTCACTTAAAACAAAATCTTAACGAGGTGTGTTGGCTAATGATAGTGTAATGTTAATACGAATTAAAGTGTGGCTACTAGGAAAACAAGTTACCAGATTATTAAACGAAAATTCGAAACTAAAAATATTATAATAAAATGTTTATATTTTATAATATTTAATTATTTTTAAACAAACTCGATATGATCTCTAGTACTTCTGATGATGATCATAATTAATTGTGTTGTCAAAATAGAATTTCAAAATATGAAATATATTTTATTTCAAGAAATTTTAAATTCTAAATCTGGCCACAATATGATTAAATAAAATTTATAGCACAATAATAACTAAAAAAAACTTGTTACCACAATTTCAACAACTTTTGAAAAAAATTAAATAAATGATACTGAAAACAAAAATTATGAAGTTAAAAAAAGGAGTGAACAAAAATCAAGTATAAACGCAATAAACTAGAACCATCACCTAATAAATCTAAAGTAAAAACCATAAAAATAAAATTAAATGAAAATGTTAAAACATAGGAAATTAATTTAAATCTTTAAACATCAGCAACAACAAAAACACTAAAATCTAAATCAAAGAGTAATTTTTGTTTAAACTTTTAAATATATTATTTTTGGCTTAAAGCAAACAAAAGAAATTTAAAAAAATAATAATAATAATTATATGTATTAATTTAATAGTTACTTTTCGGTATTTCACAACTTAAAAATATTATTATTATTATTAATTTCAAGTAAAAATATTAATTTAAACCTATAAAGTCAGTGAATTATATGCATACTTTTCTTTTAAAGGGTTAATTTTTTTTATCTGGGTTAAAGTAATAATTTCTTTGATTCTCCTTTATCTGCTGATTCGCAAATCAATGTATTTATTACTTATTATTCTTAATATTCAATGTAAAACTGTGAAAATAAATAAAAAAAAAAAACATTGGTTATGAAAAATTTTCGAAAAACAATGTTAAGTACAAAAAATTATATTTAAACCATAATTCAACATGATTTGCAACAGGCATTATTAACCACAACAACAAAATCACTACAAACGTCACTCAATGTACTAGAAACATTAAGAGCAGCAGCACCATAAAGAACAACATTTACTTGTTAACAGAGATGTAAAAATAATAAATAAATTTTAAATTCAAAAAATAAAAAGGCACCAGAGCAATGAAGGATCTTTAAAAGAAAACAAACAAATAATAAAGAAAAATTCTGATATTTTATATATTAAATTTTTAGAGAGTAAATGTTTGACTGTATATTTTAAAAAACGAAATAACCATGAAATATAAAATTATTGAACATTCATTATATGCAGATGATACAGTATTTCTCTCCAAAAACAATGATTATTCTCGGTTATAAATAGCGTTTTCAAATCTTCCTGATGATATTAAACCTGGTGCTAAACTCTCTCTGAAAAAATGCAAAGTCCTTTTGCAACAAAAAACAACAACAATGCAAAAAATAAAAAACCCCTTCTAACATTTCTCACTCATGAAATTATAACAACTTACAGCAACACATTTTATTCGATTATATAAAAAATCTTAAATCCAACGAATGGGCATCATATGTTCATCCATATAAAACAATCAACCCACTTGGTTGTTAAAGGAAATATACGTCCATCCACATCCATTATTGAAATATTTCTTGAAATTTTTTTTTCCAAATTTAAAAAATAAAAAAAAGAATTCGTTGTTTTAAGCTTCTGTTATAATTTATATAGATTTAACTGTAGTGTGTTTTGCAGATCATACTTTTATTTTTTTGTTAAATTGGTTGTAAATACTCTTTACTTGCACAACACAGGAATGAAAAAAGGAGATTTTGAGTTTAGGAGTTTATTTCTGGTTCAGTTCTAGATCAGTTCTACATCAATTCTAGAATTCCGTTCTAGATCAATTGTAATTCTGTCCAAATTCCTTTCTAGTTCAGCTACAAAGTCAGTTCTAGTCCTAGGATCCAGATACGTTTAGGAACTTGTCAATAGACATTCGAAGACGACCACGGCTGAGCTGAGAACACATATTTTTAAGAAATAGAAACTAATTCAACCTAACAAAGTCAATAGAAACAGTGCTGCCAATTTTTACCAAATTCGATAACCAAAAGTTATGAAGTCATAGATTTTCATAGCATGAGCAAAAATTCAAAACGTCTTTTTCTACTTTTTAAATAACCGAGATATATGTCAAAAATATAAATATACGGTTCGTTTAGATTTTAAAAATATATTTACAAAATACCAATAGTATTAAGTTTTCCAAACCTGACTCAAAATCCTAATAACTGAATATTTAGTGGTGAATTCTAAAGATAGTGGTTAGTTACTCTTGCTTGGATGTTTGATTATGTTCAATAAAAATAAAACTAAATAAAAATAATATAACTCATAGTAAAATTAATGTTACAACAAAAAACCTATATACGGATGTGGTGCTAAAACTTATTATTAACATGATTATAGAGAACAACGTCAAAAAAAAACAACATAATCAACAACGTCATCATAATTTCAAACCAAAAATATGTCGATTGATGAAATTATTAAATTATTTCTTTGTTTTTTTTTTTTTTCTTCTATTATTTTTATTTATAGCTTTTTAAACAACAAGTATAAAAAAAAAACAAATCTTAGAAAAATGCCATGTTAAACAAATATTTGAGAAAAAGAAAAAAAAAACTAATAATATTAACCAAATAACAGCAAATAAAAATCATTATTAACTTTATATTATTAACATTATTCATGGTTTAAAAGTTGAATTTATTTTTTCTCTTATTCATTGTTAATTTTTAATTGACTTTTAGGTTAATTACTGTGTAGAGTGTGAAAATGTTTTGATTTGTTTTGTTATTTCAGAAAAAGAAACAAAAAATATTAATAATGATGTTTAATGACACCTCAAGTATCTTGTGGTTTTTGATTAGTCGCCATTTGTTATAAACATCTTCAGCGGTTTGTTTTCTTGTTTCTTTTTTAAAGCTTAACGAATTAATGCCAATGTTAAATCATAATTTTTAAACAAAACAATTCCATTATATTTATATATCATTTTAATCTGGTATGATTATGAAATCAAATTAATGTTAATTGACTTACTATTAACTTCCTAAAATGTTTAAATAAACTTATTATTGGATCAAAGTAAAAGGGACTACAGACGATGTTAATGAGTTAATGATTAATATGGTAAAGTGAATGAGAATAATTTAAAAATTTCTTAAAAAATAAGGAATTTTGTGGGGAAAAAATATCATAATTTGAACTAGAACTGAACTAGAATTGAACTGAACTTAAAACGAACTAGAAAACTGAACTGAACAAACTAGAACAGAACTAGAATTGAACATTAGAACTGAACTGAACGGGATTTAGAACTAACTAGAACTGAACTAGAACTGAACTAGAACTTAACTAGAACTGAACTAGAACTGAACTGGAACTGAACTAGAACCAGAACTGAACTGGAACTGAACTAAAAATGAACTAGAACGGATTTAGAACTGAATTAGAACTGAACTATAACTAAACTAGAAATGAGCTAGAATTGAACTAGAACTGAACTAGAACTGAACTAGAACTGATGTAGAACTGAAAATATTAAAAAAAACACGTTAATAAAATATGTGTATATCAAAACATTTTTGCAGCAGCATTTCTTATATTTTATTACTTTAATTAATTAAATTGTTTCCCAGTAATTTTTCTTTGGCGTATTTTTTATTTTTTTTTTTTTCATTTAGTAGATAAATAATGAATTAATGCAATTTTCTTTTATGCAATTTTCTTGTTGACTAAGATCTCTTAAATTATTTTGCAAAAATATTACTTTAAAAGTTTGCAAACCTTAAAAGAACTTTCAAATATCTATAAAGACAAACATTTTAATGCATTTAAAGTTTTTTTTTTTTTTTTACACAAAATATTCAGTTTTTATTTGCTCTGCCATTTTCTTCATCTTATCCCCCCCCCCTGCCTCTTGTTACCATTCAATATCCAATTTTTTGTTCAGCACTTTTTGTTGCTAGATGCTCGAAAACTATTGTAAATTCATTATATTATTTCAATTAAAACAATTTCCTTTTTAAATTGTCCTTTTGAACTCACAAAACAGTTTTGTTAAAAACTCTTAATTAACAGGCTTTTAAAAGTTTTTTGTTTCGTATTTTATTTATTTTTTTTTTCGTTTTGTCAAGATAGAAAAATAAAATAAGCTCTTGGAGAAAGAAAAAAAACAAATAAAATATCTTTAAAATGCAGCAGTTCATTTTTTTTTTGTTCTTGCTCTCTATCTTTATAAACTTTTTACTCTTGTATTTGCCAGCTTTTTTTGTTTTTTTGCTGATTTTGCTGCTGTTGGTAATCGATGTGAAGTGTCATGTTCAGTTGAGAGGCAAAGGAAGAAAGAAAGAGTTTGGAAAATGTATCAGAAATATTTAAAGGAAAATGATGAAAGTAAAATATTCTTATAGCAAGAAAGGGAGAAAAGGAGTTTAGAAGTGTAAGTGTGTGTGTGTGTGTGTTTAAGTGTAAATGAAAGAGTAACTAAATGAAAAAGCACTTAAAGAAAGCACTTTAAGTAAATGGGGTTAAAAGGACTCAGTGCCAAAAAGGATATACTAAGGCCATAACAAAAGCTTCGAATGAAAAAAAAATCTAACGGAAGACGATGAATATTTCTTTGATTTCTTTTTTTACTCCGAATATTTCAAGTGTGTAAATGTATTTGTATGTGTTAAGAAATTAGCAAAATCATGATAAACTGCAGCAATAAAAAAATAGCATAAAAATAGTAAAAATATTTAAGAAGTAAATATGGTTGAAGATATGAATATTTATATGCTTTGAGAAGGTTAGGCCAGTAAATGGAAATTTGCCAAAATGAAAAAAGAAAATCTGTTTTAAAAAATCTATATTTATAACGGTATATACATAAATGTTTTAAAAGTGTGAACAATTCTAAGGATTTAATGAAATTATAATGAAGACAATTGCCAAGGAAAGGAAATCAACACTATATGAGATAACTTTAGATAAAATACATTTTTTTTTTCAATATCTTTTTAAAAAGTTCTGATAAATGAAGTGAAGTAAGGGACGAATGGGAAAAAGTCTGCGTATAGAACAAAAAAGTCTGTAGAGAAAATGAGAGTCTAAGTAGAAGCAGCCTGAGTATAAAACAAAAGTGTAAGTATAAGACAGTATAAGTCTAAATTTGAATTTTCAGTATACGACAAAAGTCTACTACAAAAGTGGAAGAGAAAAGACTTAGTGTAAGTGTAAGATTAGGACGAAAATTTAAGTGTAAAACGAAAGTCTGAGCGTAAGAGGAAATCCTGAATAACACAAAAGTCTGAGTATAAGACAAAAATCTGCAAATAAGACGAAATTTTGAATATAAGAATTCTAAAATTTTGTACTGAAGACAAATGTCAGAGTATAAGGTAAAATTATGACTTCAGACGAGAGTTAAATTATAATATTAAATTTTGAGTACAGGAAAAATTGTGTGTGCTTTAGTGTAAAAAATGAGATAAAAGTCTGAGTAAAAGATAAAAATCTGAAGGTAGTGTAAGGCAATGACTGGAGAATAAGACGCAATTAAAATAATTTTTCAATTTCTCCTTAGCACCTAAGTTCTGGTTAAATGTTATCAGTTGCATTTTAAGTTGTTTTTTAAGTTTTTTTTTTTTAAACTTTATTAGTTTTTTTTTTCTTTCTATTATTTTCAATTGTTTTTAATTTTTGTTGTTACTATTGTTGTAATTTAACATAATGTTTTGCCATATGTAACGTGACTCACGTACTAAGGTTTTTTTTATAACATAAACTTTATGTTTTTTTTTCCAAAACTCTTTAAATGTTTTCTTGTCTGTCCGTCTGTCTGGCCGGTTGGCTGTTAACTGCAAATTTTTCTAATTGTTAAATTTTCAATTGTTGGTATTACTTTAAGCAAAAAATAAGAACATACATCTGTTACATTACAACAAACATGGCCAACATAAAAAATACAATTTATCTTAAAATTGTTAAACTAGAGTTAATCTTAAATCATGATCACTGATCTACAACAAGAACTTTTTGTTGGCCAAGAAAACTAGGATCCCGAAAATAGAAAAAAATCTTTAAAAAAAAACAACAACGAAAAAAAACTAAATAAATAAGATAAAAAACAACAACATGATTAAACAATTCGCATTTGTTGTTAAAACTATTACTTAGATTAAAAACAAAAAAAAGAGAAAACATATTTTTTGCTCAAAGCTGTTGTGCCCGCATGGACCCTCATATATATTTTTCTTAAAGTTTATTGTTGTATTACCAAAATGATCCGTGCCCAATAATTTTTTTACACAAAAATTCTGCAGTCGTTGTTGTTCCTTTTTTAATGTTTCACAATTTGCCTAAATGTTTGTTTTTTTTTTTGGGGTTTCCATCTTTAAACAAAAACTTAAAACAAATTTGACAAAATCTTAAAAACAAAAAAAACATTTCAATATATAAAACCTATCTTAAATATTACGTTTAACAACGACAAGTAGTTTTTTGTGGATTTTTTCTCTCTAACCTTACAAAACTATTTAAATTGTATTTTATTTTTTGTTTAAGAAAATTGTTTGGAAGTCAAATGATTATTTTCAAGCTTTAAACAGCACCTCAGTGATGATAATGATGACTTTAAAAAAAAGTTGTTTTATATATGTATGTGTATATTTTTTGTTGTTTGAAAATTATAGGTGGCGCTGCTGTTTAAAGTTAATTCATTTTCCTCTTTTGAAGGGAGAATCCAAAAAACAGATATACAAAAGAATTTAATTGAAAAATAATATAAAATACAATAATGAATAATTAAAAATAAAGTATAAAACTTCGTTATGAACCCAAGTATAAGATTATATTAGCAGTATAAGTATAATTTGGAGTATAAGACGATATTCGAAGTATACGACTAAAGTGAAATGTTAATACATTACGTTTAATATAAGATTATATTTTAAGTAGATAAAATGAGATAGATGAAGAGTTAGATAAGATGACATAGATAGAATATAGTAGGCCAGCATATTGAATATAAGTAAGACTCTAACTGCAGTAC
>MINK01178578.1:0-14064 GCA_001735545.1 Phormia regina
GGTATACGAAATATATGAGGTGTACAAATAGTTTTGTCCCTAACTGTATGTACATATGTGCAACACGTACGTGGTGAAACCTAATGTACGTAGGTACATTAGATTTCACCAAAATTTACCAACTCTTTTTTGGAAATAATTCTGTAACTTTAGAACGTCTCGATGTAGTTGAAAGAATTTTCACCTGGGCAATCCTGAGGTGTATGACAATTGACTTGGAGGAGGACTGGCTCGCAGCGGGTCTTGAGTACGTGGGGTGGACCTCCAAAGTTGGTCACCTAGGGTAACAAAATTAAAAAAAATCGCCTAAATTTCATATATAATTTGATTAAAAAAATTTGCACACACATATTGTCCTTATAATAAGTAAAAGTTCGATTATATATGTGGGTTATCTCTTTTACTTTTAGAGATATTTGGACCAAAGTAATTTTTATACCCATTTTTGGAAATGTTTCTTTTAGTTTTTTAACTTGGCGGGCACAATTTGTGACCTAAAATATTTTCTAGATTCAATGATTGAAAAAAAATGTGATTTGTTTCAAAAAGGTGGTAACATTTTTTCACTAAATTCCTTTTATTTTAGCTCTGGGCTACAATTTTTTTTATGTTTCTAAAAGAATGCTTAATATAAATTTTGGGGTAACAGTCTGCCCGCTAGCTTCGTTAATCGTTTTCCCCGAACAGGAAATTTTGTTATTTCGGAGTAAAAAGTGACTTTTTAAATAATTTCGTTTAAGACCACATATCTTTAATATCATGTTTTTGAGTTAAATATTATAGAAAATTTAAAAAGTACCATTAAAATAACAAAAAAGTATCACAAATTCCCCATTTATGGATTTTCATTAATTAAGGACGAAGGGCATGTTTCAAGGTTTATAATTATAGAAAATTCAAAAAGTACCATTAGAAGAACGAAAAAGTACTACAAAGAATCCTTTTGTGAATTCTATCCAATATCGTACCATGCGTATTTAATTTCATGTTTCTAGTTTAAATATTACAGAAAATGCAAAAAGTAACAATAGAAGCAGAAAAAAGTACAACATAGTTCATCGTCTTAAATTTTTACTCACAACTTGTTAATGGTCTTTCGAGCCGGATTTGAAACAGCGACCTATGAATTTACAGTCCACTGCTTTACTCCGGCATCTCCACCACATAAACAAGTTTGCAATCATAAATTGTTTTGTTGTCTCTGTTTGGCTGTATCAAAGCAGAGTTTGTGGACTATAATTAGACACCAGCAGAATGGAATACGTATTTTCTGTGCCGCTACAAACTTCATCAGCATTCGTGGTGTTTAATCCATTTCAGTTTCGTTGAACCTAAACACCACTCTTGTTAATTCTTATTTCATGTTTATTGTAATTAAAAATTCATTATTAAAATTGAATAAAATGTAATTTCCCTTTTTTGGTACTTTTTTCACCCATCGAATTATTAACAATTTTATTCCAATAAATTTCCAAATTGTAGTAGTATCCCATATTAAAATACTTATTGGAATATATATTAAAATAATCTTTTATGAAAACTGTACCAAAAATAGGTACTATTTTTATCCCTTGAATTTCTAAAGAGTACCCAACTTGTATTTCTCTCTCTGAATACGATAAAAAATTTATCTGTATTTTAATTGGTTTCAAAGATACAATAGGGACCAAAAAAAAAGTTCCATAATACAGATTTTACCCGTTTCTTTCCTAAAGCAGCAGATTTTCAAAAAAGAACCAAACACCTAGCTGATTATTTTTTAAATTAATTACGATAACTTGTCAACTTTTTTGTATCTTTTTTTAGTTTGCGAGTTATGAGGTTACCGATTTTACTAGTTTTTACCCTTTTTACCCCCTAAGCATTAGAATTTCCTCTAGGTACAAAACAATGTATTTAATAGCAAAATTTTTAGTAACATTTTTACCCATAGAAATATACCCTACAAACTTCAAGTCCAATGCAGTCCAATAGGTTTACGATATCCGATATCACTAATTTTTCAGACAAAATATTTTTGCAAACTCAGAAAACAATTCAAGGGGGAATTAAGCTCAAGATTGCAAATTTTGCAGCAACCTAATGTACATATATGAATATAATTCTAAATGTAGAAATATAATTTCATTACAATATACACATATAAGTAGTAGACAATGTTTTGTAAAAGTTATCTTTGTAACAAGGATAACGGGTGTATTTTAAAAGTACATAACACATCTAAAAGTTTTAAATATACATTTAAATTGCCATAATTTGTTTCCAAAATGCAATAACTATTGATTCTATTACATCAATTAAATATCTCAATTTTGTTTTGTATACTATTAAATAAACACCCTGTATATGTAGATTGATAAAGAAAAACCTACACATACTTGAATAATTCAAATGATAACGGCGAGTTCAAGGATTTGTAATTATGAAAATGAAAATCTTTTTACGTTTAAAATTCTGACATTGAATCTAGTCGACATTAAATGTCTGATATACAACTAATTTAAAAATATAATTTTTTTTTAATTATTTATTAAAACAAAAAAATATATATATATAATTATATTCTCTCAAGTTAATAAATGCATACTAAGGTAAGGTATTAAGGATGTACTTATAGGTATTGATGTAGAGCCTGTTTGGTGAAAGTAATAGATTCTTTCACCAAAAATACGATATTTAATGGTTTTCTTATTGCTATAGTTTTTTTTTCAAAAAACAGAATGTTTGCCTTAATCGCTTTCAAAATATGTTAATCATTGATTATTTAAATTACAATGAGAGTTAAGCTTTACATTACATTTAGACAAGTTAGAACGACAAAAAATAATAATAAAAACTTAAAACGAACATGATACGAATGAAACAACCCTGTGGGAATTTGGTTGCAGTTGGTGCAATAGTACCGGTCCCTCATTACCAGTTGAGTACCAATTATTCCAGATAAGTACCAATTGACACCTAACAGTCATCAAAGTTTCAGTTTAAACAGTGAGAGGTAATGAGCAATTAACATCTCGCCCGCTATAAAATTCTGTAGTTGAGTGACAATTAACCTGGGTTCGAGTCGGTGTGCCACCATCGACATTAACAAAAATATATAAATTGTTAATATTTAACAAATAAAAAATATACAAAAATAAAAAAACATTTTCCTATTTGTTTTCACTAACTCCTTTCGGTTTAGTTCTGAGAGCTGTACAAAAACTGGTTAAAAAGAATGAATTTCTTCCTCCTACGCCAACGTCATGTTAAAGGGACAGGTCAAGCTCATACAAAGTGTTAGAACTAGAACCGGTTTCTGTTACTTTGGACCAATACCGTGACATGTTATATGTTAGTTCTTTTCCCTCTAGGGAAGCGATAGATTCTTTCACGAAAAATACGATACTTTTGTGTCAGAAATACTTTATAGTAGACCGTAAACGTACGTGCGCCAATCAGCTAATCATGTTTTCTAACTCATGCGTTCCATATAAAAAAGTTGAAATAAATTCAACTTCGACGGGTGGCCGCGTCTCACAGCATTGTCAGATTAAATTATGACAATGTTTTCAAATTTTCCTTTGTCAGTTTTTTGTAAGCAACAGGTTGATGTTTAAGCTGCTAATATTAGCAGCTGCCACACGTTGACGTGTTCAAAATATGTTAATAATTGATTGTGTAATTTAATTAAATTTTTTTTTTAAATAAATCGATCGGTTTGATGGATTTGCATAAAATTTTATATAGACGAGTGTACAATGTTAAGAGGAGTGTACAATGTTAAGTTTGGAAGGGGGATACAAAAAAACTTTCTGGGGCTTAGCTATGGGGTTCAAAGTAGGGTACTTCTGACAAAAAAAAATGTTATCGCTTGCCAAATTTTTTATGGTCCGATTTCAAATATATTTATCTATTGTTGTATTTGTCTTATTTATCTTAATTATCTCTTATAGTTATCGAGTTATTTGCGTTTGAATTTTTAAGCACCATAATTTTGCATGTTCTTGGTCGAGTTTTCTCTTTCATATATATCCTAGTATTTCTGACCGATTTTTTTTCTTAACAACAAAATTATCTATTGAAAATAAAAAACATTAAACATGACTTTATGTGATTTTTTTTTTTTTTTTGCAAGTATCCACTCTTTTTCCTCTAAAATAAAATTTTCTTTAGCAACATATAAAAATTTTGCATTTCTCTGAAATGTAACTTCACATAGAAGAATTTAAGATAAAAAAACAAACCCAATAACTTAAGTGATCAACGTACATACCCTCCCGAATAATTTTTCAAATCCCAAAGCATTAAAGAATCGGCAAGCGGAATGTATTTTAAAAATCTTCAATAAATTGTTCAAAATTTTAAATAAAAATCTACGGGACTTCGAAAAAATTTGGATTCTATAGCCTTAAAAATATTTTTGGGATTTTCGACATTTTTTGTGATTTGTGGGATTACTGTTACAGAAATCATAACGTTTTTTTCCATTACTCTACCGTAAATGTAAACGGAACGTATGTTTATTCACGTAGAGAAAAAATATGGCTACATCATGATCACCACAACCATTCAATGTTTATATAGCAGTTTTTCATTGAAGATAAATTCGTATTTAACTAGCAGAGCCAAAAACCATATTTTTTAACAGAGCTAATTTTGCAGCTAACAGTGCAATGTTAGTAATTTAACAGAATAGCTATTTGGAATGGTATTTTCTGAAGGATAATACAGGAAAAAGGTAACAGATCCAAACTATATAGTACATGGAAATGATAGCTCAATAGGTCCTTAGTGTGCCTCTAAATGTGGTACACAGGGAATATAATGATATTTAAATAATTTCGCTTTTAAATAAAGTAATTTTTGGTAACATATATCATGTGGAGAAATTGGTATTTGGCCATTATGGAAAAATGGTTCGTGGTACACATATCACACTATATAGAAATTGTATAGGTTACCACTGATTAAGTGATGTAGCTCAATAGGTCCTTACGTGTGCCTCTTAAATATGGTTGCATATTCATAGCAGGCCACTATAATGGTATCCATTAATATTTTATTCCGTTCTTTTATATGAAAAAAGTATTTGTTTGGTAACGTATTGATCATTGTTGGTATGAAATTTGGTATGTAGATGTACAACAAATTATGGAAAAAATGGTCTCGTTGGTGCTCAATATGTCACACCTAATATAGAAAATTAGTAGTCAAGGACTCCTAAATGGGTGCAGCTTTAGTGGGATTCTGAAATAATTTTGGAATTTGAAGAAAAATTGATCTTGAAAAATGTTGAAATTTCTTGAGAGGACTTGTGCCATATGGGAAAATGGGGAGCTGGTACACGTTCCAAGGTATATATAATGTATATGGTGGCTCCAAAGGATTCCTTAATGAATCTATAAAAGTGTAATTCTGAAATAATTTTGGAAGTAGATAGAATTTGATTTTGCTGCCAAGAGGGTAAGATTGACCATTTTTTGGCGCTTTAAGTAGGAATGATGGCAATAGACCATTCGTTCTTATTATGAAAAGGAAAAAGATTTTTTCAAACATTATTTTTGTATTTTTCGATTTTTTAATGTCCATTGTATACAAAATTAGCTTCTTTTGCCGTAACTTGCATACATTTTCCAAAAAACCAAGAATTCTTCAGGAAAATTCGCAGACTGTTTTTTAGTCGCTAACTTTTTCTCAAGATATCCTCGAGAATCATCAACATACAAATTTTTGACGGCAAGGATGATGCAAAAAATTGAAATTGTTTATGAAATTTGATTTAATTTTCGTGTCTCCTATTATTGGCTTTCTAATTTTTTTACAGCATTCTAGACTTCAACATTTGGACTTTATATGTTATAACTCAGCATTAGCATAAATATTTCGAATTAAGATGTGAGTACTGTGGATTCGACAGATGCTATTTTCTATCAAGATGAATTTGGAATTCTTTTTAATATGCTTTTTAATTTGTCTTGGATTTTAAAATATATCATTATGGATCTTATTATGTCCCCGGAAGTTCCCATTCAATGCCGATTCTCCTGTTACTATTTTAATTAACATTACAAGAATTTGAACAACAGAATTTAATGTCTTTGATCACTTATTTTGTAGGTAAACTGTCAGTCATTTTGATCAACTCACAACACAATCGGTTATGTTTGTCATTAAAAAATATTAACTGACATATTTTTCAAAAAACAAAATTGCTTCTGTAAGAAGTTCATGAGACAAAATTGTATGTTTTGATTTTTTTCGATCGCACTCCTATAAAAACCTATGTTATTAATTTATTGTTCTTGGATTATCATATAATTTAGCAGCAAAAACTTTCTTTTTATAACAATCATAAACTTATTATGTATCTAAAAAATTCTGTATTAAAGTTGTCTCCTTTTACGAAGGTCAACTATTAAAAATAAATCTACATTCTATCTCTATACATTGATCGATAAAATCATATAAATAATTTGTCTTTTTATTTGTACAATGTAATTTTATTTATTTAATTAGATTTTTTTTTTTTTAATTTTGTTTATATCTTAACCCTCTAAATTAAGTAATTTATCTACTTAAAAGAAACTTTTTTGCTTATTTGTGTTTTTTTCTATACATAAGGTTGTTATTTACAAAATAAAAAATAAACTTTTGTTTTATGAGAGTCTATCCTATATCTGTAAAAGAGGCAAGAAAAATATTCATATTCCACATATATATAGTTAAGTGTATACAATGGTATTACATGGAATATTTACATTATTTTACTATAAAACAGCGCATTAAAGAATACTAAACAATTTAAGAGAGTGTATGTAGTAAATATGGATGTGATGGATGGATGGATGGATGGATGGATGGATGGATGGATGGACACATAATTCTTATAATGATTTTTATATTAATTAAAAAAAGTGTTGTATTTTAATAATATGGGGTGTTTTATTTTGTAGTACATACAGTAATTTAGACCAGATAATTAATGTGAAATTACAAAGAATAGGCATTTTGGATATTTTGTCCTTATGTCGATATATTTTATTTTAATAAATATTTAATATTTTTTTCAAATATTGTAAACTAATTTGTAATCTTTCAATATTTTGCTTAATTTATGCAATTTAGTTTTCTTTTAAGATAACTACAATTTAGTTTGATGGAAATAATTTTTATAATCTCTTAATGTAATGTGCATCTAGACCAAAAACCCTTTTAGGAAATCAATAATTAGTAATATTTTTTATGCGGGATTCCTAAAAAATTAAATCTCAATGTTAAATTTGCATGAGTTGGAGTTATTTTTCAAAACATATTTAAAATTACGTATTGTGATTTCAATATAATTTTTCGAATTTTATTTATAAGAAATCAAACTTTATATTATAACATGAGGTATACATACTACGAACTTGAATATTCCATGTTTCAGTTGCGGAAATTAAGATTGAATTCAGAGCAAAAATTTCAACTTTGTCTTTCTTAAATTTTAAAAAATATTTTTTTGTTCAGATGCCTTTCAAAATTTTTCTAAAAACTAAGTAAGAAATTTTCGCTACCCGCACCATTGGTTGAAGAAGATAATTAAAAAAAGTTTTTAAGATTTTTTTGAAACTTTTTTAGGTAATAGTGTGGATTTTCTGTTAAAAAATCGTAAAATTTATAACAAAATTTCGTTTGCATAATTAAAAATGAATTATTTGCACAAGCTCACTAATCAATCACAAATATAGTATTTTGTGCAGAATATTGTAATGCAGAGAAAAAATATTCCTACTTCACTTAAACCTCATCATGCTCATAAATCTGTTAGTTATTTTACGACAACTTACCGATATTTAAATTATTTTGTAGTTTGGCTAGGGATTTGAGTCTCCAAATTACCCTCTACAAATACTGTCAGTTTTATGAAAAAACCAAAAAAAAACGAAACAAACAAAATTTATGTTAGATTTTTTTATCTATACTATCATATAGCATAGCTTATGTATCTGGCCCAGATACACACACATTTTGTAATGAATGAAGTATGTTAACTTTATTGAATTTTTATTCTTTTTTTTTCTCCTGCGTTAGTGTCTTCCGTAATATTCAAAACCCGAATGAATTTATTTCTTTTTATTTCTTATTACTTTTTTTTTGCAACAGGGTAGGTGGTTTTAGGCAATGTACTAAGAACAAAAATATAGAAAATGTATATCTGCCTGGCGTGATAAACAATATGAACAAAGTAATATTATCACTAAAATAGGCATATTTTCATATAAATGTACTGAAATACATTAGTGTATCTGGCCAGTACATGCGCTACGTACGTGACTATCGGACAGATGTGCAAGTCTCAAAACCTATGATCAATCTTTTATATTATTTTCTTTCTGTTCTGAAATCCTTGAGAGAGTAGAGCAACTCAGGTCCGTAATAAGCCCTTTTCAATTTTTACTCATTTTTTGATCGTCAAATAGAGCCTTCATACGAGAAATCTATTCTTTGAAAATTTTCAAAAATTCTATTACTCAAAACCTATGATCAATCTTTATATTATTTTTTCTTTCTAATCCTTAAGGGAAATAGCGTTTCCAAACCTACTTAGATCCGAATAAGTACCTTTTCATTTTAATACCCATTTTTTTATCATCAATACGGCCCGTCATTGACAAATCTCAATCTTTGCAATTTTTTCAAGTATTTATTTTAATAACATTTTAGCGTACATATTTTTTTCTGAAAAATTTAGGTTAGAATCATTTTAAAGTCATAATTTGTTTTGTTTTATTCAAACATTTTAGTTATAGTTATTTTAATGCAAAAATATTAGTAAAACCTGCTATTAACATTTTAAATGTTAACAAAAGTGTTTGTCTGCAAAATATGGGTAATAACATTTTCAAATGTGTATTATTGAAATTAATAAATATTCTGTTAAGATAACAGACTTCGAGTGGAGAAAAAGTGTTAGTTAACATAAAATTAAAACGTAGCTAATTTAGTACGCTATCTTCACACAGCTTCATTTCACCTTACGCCTCATACAAATGTCGCTCCCAGAATTGAATTTCTACACTCAAAAATTATCTTAAAATTAGAATTATTGTTAATGAAATTTTAACAAAATAAGTTCTATGTAAGCACACATCCTATGGCAAATAAGATCGGCCTATAATGCCCATAGCTGCCCAAATATAAATCCATGCCTTCGAAAAATTACTGTAACCGTGCAGTAATTCCCATTTAAATTATTCGACATAAAATAAATTCTGTAGTATAAATCACAGTGTTTTAGCTTAATACAAGTACAGGTTCATAATTGGGCCCTTCCCGAATGGCTGTAGGGTACAATAATGGATGAGACTTAAGCCAAATATATCTCTTTCTCTCTCGTTTTTTTTTCCAAAAATTCTTTACTAATTTTTGTATTTATAAAATTATTATATATACATTTTTCAAAAGAAGACAATATTTCGTAAAAATCTTTAGAAAATGTATACATCTTTCTACTAATGAATGGGATTTTAATGTTAAGTGGGAAATTCATCAAAAAGTTAAGGCAAAAGAGGAGAGGCCTTAAAAAAATAAATTTAAATTTTTAAGCTAACTGAAAAGTTTTGTCGAAATAATTACTAACAGCATAACATTCAGGATTAAAATGTCTAAAGGAGTTTATAGAAATTCTTATGCAGAAATTTGCGGCCGAATGTCGTTCGAAAATTCGTTCGATAAAATAAATGGGAAACCACAAAAAAAAATTTATTTTTATTTGTGTGTTTTCCATCATAGACAATTTACGACAACAAATTCTTCGTTCGACAATCAAGGGAGCAAGCGTAGTTTTATCTTAAAACAAATATTAACATTTATTTGAACAGATTATTATCTAAAGGAATTACAAAAAATGTCTAACGAACTTTTTCTTAAATCAATTCAAAATTTTATTAGGAAGAAAAATCTCATAATTGTACTAAATTTAACCCTGTATAACAGCTATATTTTGAATAGTGGAGATTGTAAACTGAAAAAGGTGGAAAATGTAGCTTAATTTCAGATCATCAACTGGATTTACATTTAATATCGTCAAAGGTATAGTTCAGGAAAAACATCTTAAAATAGTATGAATTTTAGGAAAATATCCTCTTTAGATTCTGAAACCAATCATTACAAGTCTCAGTTAGTCATTCAGTTAACCATGTGCTTTGAGAACCCTGTGACGAACTATTACAAAAAATTTATTCAAATCCAGAATAGAAACGATTTTTTTTTTTGTCAAAGCTTTGTTTTAATATCATAATAATGTCCTTTGTCACTCGTGAAGAATAGCTGCTGTAAAGTGTGGATAAAATTATTTTTGTTAGTCAATTTGTATTTTTTTTTCCTAAAAATATATTTATAGCAATAAGAAAATTTACACATACATCATTACTTAATTCACTAGAATATTGTATCGCTAAAAGGTTCATAAAGCTCAGGACTAAGTGCTTCTTCAGTCGTTCGACTACATGGTTAGCTTAAAATTCTAACTTCCATACAAAATATACATCTGGTTACTTCAAGATCTTATTGCGGCAGGTGGTAATTATAAATTTCTGCAGATAAAATAGGCAACGAATAAAGAATATCACTCAAACTTTTACATGCTGTTAGTCGGAAACGAAGTAACGAAGACTTCTTTAAGGGTAATTAAAGGTTGGCAGAATTCTAACACTAATAGTTTGTTCTGCGATTTAATTTTAGTCTTTCGTTCTTAAGATAGTATACTTGGTTGACAATACACATGGAAACTCTTTCGAAATGATTAAACAAATATGGGCAGAAATTGTAAAACGATTTAAAACAAGTATATTATATTTAGAAAAAAATTAAGAAAGGGTAATTTAATTAAAATTTAATAATAAAATCAAATAAATAATATTCAAGTATTGCGGTATTGACAAAACGAATGGAAACTTTTTAAAGTTCTGTAATAAAGATGACTAAATCAAAAGAATATTGAAAAAATCGCTGTAAAAGGCATTATGTTTTAAGGTTATTTTTAATATTTGTTTTATGTCTGATAATTATTCATACTTCTTTTTGTATTTTGCGTCTTAATATAATCCACGTAAATAGTTGTGAGGAAAATGGCTAAAATTCAAAATTTCTAAAGATTTAAAAATTAAAATTATAAATGATTTAGTGTTAGTTTAAAACAAAAAAGCTTTTCTTTGAATAGTTTCAATTAATAATGTAACCTTTTGAATTAGTAAAAAATTTCGTGAAAACTCAACATCTTGGAGGATAGAGCCGCTCTAAAACTACACAAAGACAGGATAATTGATAGCAAGAGAAGTTTAAGAAATGCCCCAAATTACTCCTCGGGAGGTAAGTTTCAATAATTAATTGAAAAATAGACTCGAACAAGTTTGCCTGCAGAGGCAATAGGCTGGTCTCGGTTTATATCATCGTGTGGATGAGTCCAAATTTAATTTAAAAGGCAGCGATGGGAGAACATTTGTAAGACGACCAAAGGAAAAGAGATTTAACCCAAAATATAATAACAAGACAGTTAAGTTAGGTGGTGGCAATATTATGGTCTGGGGATGTTTTCCAGGCCAAGGTATGGGTCCAATTCATATTATAAAAGATACTTTAACTGGTATAGGATACAGAACAATTTTAAACGATGTAATGTTTACATACGCTGAGGAAAATATGCCGCTTGTTTGGAGATTCCAACACGATAATGACCCCCAAACACACCTCTAATGTTGTAACCGAGTGGTTACAATCCCATGAGGTAAGTATTTTGAAGTGGCCTGCTTAATCACCAGATTTAAATCTATGGGAAATAGTAGATCGCATAATACGGACTCAAAATTACATCAGAAAGAAAGATTTATCGGCTGCGGTTATAAGGGAATGGCAAAATATTTCAAAAGAGACTATTGACTTTTTAATTGGTTCAATGCATTGTCGTTGTGAAACAGTACTTACAAACTAAGGATACTCAACAAAATACTGACTTATTCAAAACTTCTGACCATATTTGTTAAGTTAACACCTAAGTTTCGCTAGTTTTGTCAGTAACATATTTATGATAAATTTTAATTTTGTTTTGTATTTTTAGAATTTAATAATTTATGTTTTTAATTTTTGATTATTTAAGTAAATAAAAGTATATAAAAATTATGTTTAAATTTATTATGAATTTTGTCCCATTTATAAAAAATTAGGAAAAGTTACCATTGTAATGTCTAACACTGTATATACATAACGAAATTCTTTTAAATTAAATTAAAAAAAAAACTTTTATTATGTGACATCCGATAAGGAATTATTTGCACAATATTTTTTACATCAAAATTAGTCATTTTAGTAGGAGCTAAACTTCAGGCCCAATTAATCGATCGAAATGAAAAATTTGGATAGGAAACTTGAAAACTTTTTATAATTTCCTTCCATAGGACTATTACATTATTTACATATTATTATCTGTTTTATAATATTCTTAATATACATATATCTATTTATATATATATTGCTAAAATAATTTATTTAAAATACAAATTAATTAAAGAAAATTTCTTTTAAATTTCTGTTATTTTTTCAATTTTTTTTTTACTTAATTTATAAATCATGTAACCTAATCACATAAACATTGTTAAAGGATACATTTTTCAAACTTGACTAATATTAGTGGGTGTTAGGTTTACACGTATGTATGTATATAAATTTATTTTAGTTGTTCACTTGTTTTACTGGTATTTGTCCTGAATGGAATGTTGTCAAATTTTATAAAAACACAAAAAAAAAAGATAGTAATGAAAAAAATGTCGAAAAGGCAAATGTTAAATAGCAAAATACTATACTATAAATATTTATATATGTACATACATAAGTATATACATATATATACATATGTATACTGTTCTATTGATGTACATATATCTGTATATATAGACATATATAAGCATTTTTTTGGGGGGGTGGTCTGAGGTTTTGTGACATACCAACACAAATACTTATGTATATTGTACATCAATAAAAAGGATGATGACGACGCCGCCGTTTTTATTTTCTATGCCAATTTAAAACGTAAAATACTTTTTTTTATGAGATAAAACTGAAGGTCAATATGTTATAACTTCTATTACACTATTTAAATAAGTTGAAATAATTATAAGAAGAGAAAAAAAACAACAACAACTAAATAGAAAACTTGTATCTAATGCTTATGTAGGGGTCTTTTAAAATTGACCTACATAATTTATAGAAAAAGTGGTCATAAAAACAACAAAACAAATACTTACATAAACACACACACTCTCATGGATCTGCGTATTTTAGCCAAAATAGAACTAAAAATTCCAAATATCAGGCAACTCTATACGTCATACAACACAACAAATTTACAGTTGTGTATTTCCGTTTGTCACAATTTTTACAGATATCGAAATTAGATTTATATATATAATTTTTTCTTTTTTTGTTTAAATTTTTGTTAAAAACTCATCTAATATAAACAACACAACACGTATTTTTTTCAATTTTTTTAATTTATACACTTTTATTAGCCTTTTGGCAACAGACTACAATCACTTTATGCTCTGCTGCAGATGTTGGGCGGCAGTACGTATGGTTTTACACTCTCACTATCTTTTTTGGAAAAAAATATTTTCTTCAAAAAACTATGGTTATGTTATACCATATTAACAACACACATTTTTTTTATCGAAAAATATTTAATAATTTTTCTTATCTTTGCAAATATTTTCACTTTTTAGCTGATTTCTTTCCACTTCGCTGTAGTTGCACGAAAAAGAAAATATATATTAGGAAAATATTTTTTTAAGATATTTTCCTAACAGCCGCTGTGTTTATTGTATTTGTTTGTCTCGTGTATGGATACAACGTTTTTTTGCAAATTCTCAATTATGACTACAGAAATTTAAGATTCTTTTACTCTTTTCTTCTTTTATTTATTGTTTTTCTTCTTATTGTTCTGAATGGTGTTGTTGTTTTCATGCGATATTTATTTTGTGTTGACATTTATTTCATTTGCCAAGTTACCACATGTTTAAATGAGTTGCCATGATGTTTGTTTATTGATAC
>MINK01178584.1:3287-13350 GCA_001735545.1 Phormia regina
ATTATAACATATATATAATTCCATTTTATCATATATATAATCTCATTTTCATATTTATAAATTATAAATTAAATGAAATTAACTGAATGGTTTTAGAATTTACTTTTTAATTGTAGAAATAGCTAAATGTTTGCATTTTTCATATATATGATTTTATACAAAAATGTTTAAATATATATTATGATTCAGTGAAGTAAACGGAATCATGAACATGGTATTATTCAAATCAAAGAGAAACGGCTGTACAATCACTGAATAGTTGTGGTGATCATGGTGTGACCATGTTTTCTTTTTTCTGCGTGTATAGGGCTAAAAAATTAAAAGAATTTTAAGTGGATTCCAGCTTTGCGATTTGAGAACATAACAAAAAAAGAAAAAGGTAAATACCAAAATTGAATAAATTTGGATAGGCAGGATAGTGGGCAGACTTTTGCCCCAAACTCCTCCGGATTTATTTTACACACATTAGCATTAAGATTTCTTTTGAAAACATGAAAAAAGAACAAAAAATTTAAAATTTCTTAAAGTTCCAATTTTAGTTTAATATAACTTATTAACGGGTTCTTTAAATTATATGATTCTTGCAGGAGTACTATTTAGAATTTTTTGAGAAAGTGGAAAATTTAAAAAAAAAAATTTTACGGGCAATATTAAGCCAGCCAAGTTAAAAAAACACGACACTAGAGATAAAAATAAAAAATTTATTTCGACCCGAATATCTCTTAAACTAAAGGAGATAACTTATCACAAAACTGAATTTTTGGCGATTTTTTAAAAAATGTCATACCCGAAAGGGACAACTTTAGATGGTCACCCATTTCCCTCCTGACCTGTTAGGGGTCTGTACTCCTCCAAATCAACTCGAAAATACCTCAGTTTGGACCATGGACTAACTCCTAACGGTTACTTAGTTACTGAATTATTTCCTAAAAACATTTTGGAACTACTGTGCGGACATAATAGTAAACAAATACGCAAATTTTCATAAAATTTGTGAGTATTTCACTGAAGCTTAATTCCGTTTTTTGTTAAAATAAGTGTAAAGTATTATATATCAATAAAAAGCTTAGAAAAATATGCGTATTTTGATGATAAATTCATACTAATCCTTCCTATATAGAAATATTTGTATATGATTGAAATTATGTTTTCAAAAATTCTTATTTTGAAAATTTAAAAAAAACGCTTCGATATAACTGCTAGAGGATTTATGTGTAAAAAATTAAAATTTCTACATTTTTTGTGAAAAATTGCAAAATTTAGGGTTTTTTACAACAGGTCCTAAATTTTTGTTATGTCCTAAAGACCTTTCTTGCGAAATCAAATTTTCTTATGGTACCTTTGGCAGAATTTTCATATTTCTGCCAAAGGTACCATATGAAAATTTTTCGAAAAACTCGAAATAATTACTTATTTTCATTTGGAATTAGCCTACAAACGATGTCCTGGAAAGAAGTAAATTTTCATTTGAGCTGGGAACATCGACACCTTGTTTTTTTTATACAAACGAAGCCACCCTAATGTATATGCTTAGTTAGAAAAATATATGTGTATATATGTATGAATGTTAAATACTTTGTTTAACTTTTCTAGGTCACGTAAAAAAATTCCTGGAATTTTTAATTTCCAGAAATCAACAAATGGTTATTCTTTTAATTTTTGGAATTAAATAAAAATTACGAAGAATAAAAAGGTTGTTTTTCTATTCTTGGAAATTTTAATTTTATGAAACAGATTATATATGTATGTACATTAATGTATTTTTAAATATGAATTTTTAGAAAGCTTTAAAAATTACCTATAAAATAGATTTAAGCACATTACGAAATGCTAAGGAATAATAAGGAATATTTAGTATAATTATTATTAAATTATAAAATTATTATTAAAATAGTGCAAATGTGTACAGTGAAGCAGTTACAGATTTATTTTTTGGAAATAAATCTGTAACTTCTGATCGAACGATTGGATTTGCATGAAATTTGGTAAAGGCTTAGCAGAGGAGAGTACAATGTTAAGTTTTGAAAAGGGACCGAACAGATCACTCAGGAATCGAGCTAAATGGGATTAAATTTGGGTATCTCTGACATTAAAATTTTTCAATCGCTTAATAAGTCTGGAACTTTGAAACCACGGAACCCATTTAAATGAAACTTGGAACACCGATAGTAGAGGTGTTATGTTTTCAAAATATTGTGTAAGCGTAATTTTGAAAAGTTCTGAACGTTTACCCTACAACCAGCAGTAATCAAAAATATAAAATTTTTGAAAAGAAGTTGACATTTTTGAGTCCTTAGAAAAAATGTATTATTGATTTCGTTAATTGTGTGAATTGAAAAATTTAGCTTAATCTATTCTTAAAGCATTTGCAAAAAATTAAAACAGTCTAAAAAATATATATAGTAAAATTATAAATATTTTCTCCATTAAATATTTTATATCATAAACAAAAATTATGCTGATATCTAAAAGCATTTACAAATAATTCAGTCTAAAATGTTTAAAAAATGTCCATTAGAGTGTTCCAAGCTTGTATGGCGGGAAAAAAATGTTATTCTACAGGCCAATTGTATTAGTTAAAACATATCTGTAGTTACTTGAATATGAGTTTTTGTCCTTATAGAATAACGTAAACCTGTTCTCAGCTTGATATTTTTAACGGTCGTTTCAAAACTCAAATTTCACTTTTTTGATATTTTGTTAAACAAATCTCAATATTTTTGGGAGATCTCACAAGGATTTATGGACAACAGATTACGGAATAAAACAGTGAAAAAATTAGGCAATTACCTCAACAAATTTGCGACGACATAAACCCATAAAACTTTAAAAAGTCAAAGTGTTCAAATTTTGTAATATTTGCAATCTTCTGATGGAAACTAGCCGAAATTTTATCTATTTTTCGGTTAGATTATTATTAACCAACTGTATTTACAATGATAGTGAAAAAAATGAAATTAACCCTTTAAACGGCCTTGGCGGTCATAAATGACGCCCGATTTTTTTAAAAAACATTGCCAATTTGAATATATTTTCAATAAAAACCCTTTTGCAATCCCATTAATTCAGGCAAATTGATAAAAAATTGGGTGTTAACTCTTTTTTGGAAATTTGTTTTATACAAAGTAAAATTGACATAAGGCGACTTTACTTAACCAAAATCGTACAATCCAGTAAACTCCCGTACACCAGTTGTTGCCAGTACTTGAGCAAAAAAGACAAGCTAAATTGGACTTTAAAAAGTGGCCAGAAAGGCTAAATGCCCCAAAAAATAAGCCAAAAAAAAAAAAAAACTTTAATATATTTGTCTTATGAAAACCACATTATATTTGTTAGTTCTCTTTTTCGTATTTCTTGAAGATATTATTAGTGACTTTAAAATTTAACATAAGATAAGACTTTCGACATATAGAAACCAAGAGACTTTTCTTAGCAGTTGAAAGCTTCTAAAGCCTCACTGGTTAATAAAAGTCAATCAATACTAAGCCTTGACAATAAAGTCATCCTGTATAAAACCATATTAAAACCATTTGGACTATGGCATCCCAATTATGGGGGGTACTGCCATATACCAGCATTTATATATATACAGAGGCACAATCGAAAATTTTGGAAAACTATGAGGAGTGCACCATGGTACATAACAAAATAAGAATATCCATAGACTTAAGAATACCACTAGTAAAAAAAAGAATTTTTAAAAAATGCAGTAAAAAATATATTCAGAAACTTCAAACTCATCCAATTCCACTCGCTAAGACTCCTTGCTGAAGTTTAAATATATTTAAGGCTTTTGTAGCAGCCGGACATACCTCCCCGCTAATGAGAGGTCTATTTACAATATAGCTCTCCCTAGAAAGTAGTATTTTTAAGTTTAGTTTTAAAGATTTAAATACCTTACAGTAAATAAAAAGTAAATATAAAAAAAACATAATAATCCATACGGTAATAAAGTTTTTTTAAAAAAATAATTATAATATTCTTTTAGAATAAAAGGCCCGCAGACGAATATTTCGTAAAATAAAAAATTGATTTTTTTGTGCGAAGAATCACAAAAAAATTATAAAATTTGTAATTTTTGAAAATTAAATATCTAATTTATAGCATTTAAAAAAATTTAAAAAGGCTAAGAAACTAAACCGAAAAATTTTAAAGCTCAAAGCAAAATAAATAATAAAGGCAAATTGTAGCTTAAAAAAGGTTAAACTGGCAACACTGCCCCTTACTCTTAACAGGTAAAAAATAATAGTTCTTTTAATCGACGATGTAATATAAGAACCTTTTTTTAATTGTGGAAATATTAGTTAGTCCAGAAAAAACAAAGTGCGTTGACAATTACAATGGAAACTTTTGAAATTTTAAACAAATATGGGCAAAATCCTTAAGCATTTTTAAAAAAACAAAATTATTAACGTATTTATTTAAAAACTGATAATTAAAAATCAAAATAAAAAGTATTCAGTATTGTGTATTTGACAAAAACAATGGAAACCTTTTAAAACTTCATAATAAAGAAGACTAAATAAAAAAGAATGTTAAGAAAATCGATGTAAAGCATTATGTTTACTGGTTTTTCAATTTGTTTTAATTCTTATAATTTTCAATAACTTCTTTTTTGTAAATCTTCTACGTATAATAATAATTTAATTATAATACCCACAAAAGTTAACGAAAATGGCTTAAAGTTAAAAATTTTGAAGACTTTTAAAAGTAAATTATAAATGATTTTAGTGTTGGTTTAAAACAAAAAAACTATCTGTATAGGATACAGGAACAATTTTAAAGATATATATTTATACATTACGCTGAGGGAAAATATGCCGCTAGTTTGGATATTCCAACCACGATAATGTACCAAACCAACACACTTCTACGTTGTAACTCATTGGTTACAATCCAATGAGTTTACGTATTGGAAGTTGGCCCTGCCCAATCACCAAGATCTCAATCCCATAGAAATTCATGGAAAATAGCTAGATCGCAAATACGGACTCAAAATTACACCAGAAATGAAGATTTTCGGCAGAGGTTTAATGGAATGCTAAAATATTTTCAAAGAGCTTTTTGACTCTTTAATTATTCAAATGCATCGTTGTTGTGAAGCAGTACTGAAAAAC
This sequence comes from Phormia regina, assembly GCA_001735545.1. Lineage (NCBI taxonomy): Eukaryota > Metazoa > Arthropoda > Insecta > Diptera > Calliphoridae > Phormia > Phormia regina. The sequence continues at coordinate 8,405 of MINK01178584.1, forward strand.
AAATTTTACCCAACAAAAATACGACAAACTTTCAGACCCTATTTTGTTAAGATAATACCTAAGTTTCCATTGTTTTGGTCAGTACCATATTTATGAATAATTTAAAATAATTTATATTCTTAATTGTTTTTAAGTAAAAAAAGTTATGCATTTTATCCAAAAAAATTAAAATTTTTTTAATTTATTTTGTTATTTGTTTCCCATTATTAAAAAACTAGAAAAAGTTTCCATTTTTTATTGTCAAACACTGTAATATATCTGGGTTAGACCATCAAAATCTTTTCCATAATAAACCGATTTATTTTTCGAAGTTATTTGAGAGCCTAATGTAACAAATAACTATAGACAATAAAATATAAATTTATTAATTAAAGGTCCAGGCTAAAATGATTTTGGAATTTCATTCTGTAGCCTATAAAAATATTTAACCACTAAATGTCAAGATTTAAAATTAGGAAATTTACATCAATTTAAAAAAATCGGGGTTATTGAAACTACATAGTTAGTCATGTATGGAAATACATGTCTCATATGCACATGCAAACACATATACATACAACGTACTCATACTAACATACAATCATGCTAAATATCAAAGTCTAACTGTATAAAAAAACCGCAATTATAAATTAAAGCCAACTAAATTTCCTTACTGTAAATATTACGAAAAAAAATTAGCCTAAAAGCTTCAATACAAACGCTGCCTTCAATTGCATATAAATTGCAAAGCTCAAAAGTTAATGCGTAAACTTTAACAAAAATTCAAGAAATAAAATAACAAAAACAAAAAAAAAAATTCATCAAATAAAAGAACAACAGAATTTTCACACAGAGAATAAGAAAAGAAACAAAAACAACTGCATCAGAAGCAAAACTTAGAAATTCAAACAGAAAATTAAAGCTTTTTTTTCATCAGTTTGTTGTGAACGAAGGCAAAATATATAAAATGAAACATCAAGAAAATAAGATTAGAAACAACAAACAACTACATTTCGTGTATAGTAATGCAAGTACGATGTATTTTTCCTCCAATGGTCGCGAGTCATCACACGCAAGAAAATGTATGTAAAATACTCATTTTGAACAATTACACATAATGACAACACTGCAGTCGACCCAAGCCGATTGCGGCTGCGGCTGCGGCTGTAGCGTCAATAAAACAAAAATATAACGTGTGTGTAATGATGTATCTACTACTCATACTCTTGATTTAGTTAGTTGGTGGACATTACATGAGAAATATACACTGAGAAGCTAAAATAGTCAAACAAATTGTTTGATATAAGTATGTATGTAACAAATGACTCAATTAAATGTTTATGCGCCCATGCCAGTACATCATTTTTTTTTTTTAATTCTCTAGTGAGTTTTTCCCAGCTGAAAGCCATAACATAAATTTCTGCTATCGAACTTCCCCTAACCTTTGAACTTCAGAACCAAAATCAACACAGTTTTAGCAAAGAATACGCAAAAAAAGGCCTTAAATACAACTACTAAATAGATTTGATGTATTATAGTTCCAGGTAGTTCCAAAATGGGCCAAATGCTTTGAAATAAAACTTACTAATTAGTTTCGATGTATTATGGTTCCAGTAGTCAAAAATGGGGCAATTTGGTATAAATGGGGAGGTTTATTAAAAAAAATATATGTAAATTATAATATTTTTTAGGACTGTTCCAATAATCTAACGAACTCAAAAAGTTTTATTCCGATATTATTGGAAATAAATTAGAAAAATTTTTTTACATCAACCTTTTAATCGCCTCATATATTGTGTTTGAATTCGCTCAGTTAGTTTCGGAGTTATAATAGCACAAATTAAGCAAAAATATATTTTTTTACCGTAAAAATAGCAATTTTTTTATTTAAAAAATCTTGGAAATCTAAAAGAACAAAAATTTTTAATTTTATTACTTTATCACAAAGTCACTTGTAATAGCAACAAAATAAGATATCAATCATAAAAATCTATGGACTCATTTCGAATTTATTCGCATTTAAGTCGAATCGCTTCATTTTCATAATTTTTTTTTTTTTTTGAGATATTTCCCCCCACTTTATGTTGTTCATTACAACAAAAACAACAATAAATTTACAAAAATTTTGACTCACAATATCTGATGTATACATTTATTTTGATGCTGCAATAGTTCAAGTTCATGAGCAAACTGTTTACTTTAGTCTACATTAGAAAATTTTTTATTCAAGACAAACGCTGAAAAATTATCGGATTAAAGATTTGTCGAATATTACATTGAATTGTATTATTGCAGCGTTTAAAAGAAAGTTGTCAGCGCTCGAGCTCTGACAACTTTGTCTTGATAATGCTTGGTAAAAGGACGGCCATCTTGTTGTTGTTTGGTATTTTTACATGTTTTATTATGTGGTACGTTTCCCCTAAATTGGCAGAGATACGTATGTTCTTTGATAAAAATTGTCTAAACGTTACGGAAAAAAATATAAAGTTATAGCAAAATATTCCAGTTTATACATATAAGATACACAATATAGAACAATTTGTACAGAAATTTCGTTGAGATTCACTATGTGGCAGGTAAATGGTTAAGATGGGGCACCAATCCATTTTTATTTTCCAAGTTCATATTAACCCTCAACTATTTATACCAAAATTTCGTTGCCGTAATGGTTTGTCAGAAATATTACAGAAAAGTATTGAAACGGACTGACACACCGCTTGCTGCCGTTAGTATCACTTCGATACTTACATTTAGTGCCTCTTCATCCGCATAAAAAAAAAATTATGTTTGGATGTTTAGGACATGGTTCTTGAACTTATATTCACACCTGTTGCGCAATTGTGGGCCGTTACTTGTATTAAAATGTAACGGGTCCACAAGCGGATTTTTTCTATTAAACGAGCGAACTCGTGCGACTTAGCTATCCTTTATTAGGAGCGTATCAAATATTTACTACAGGTTTAGAGTTTTAAAAAAGTTGGGGCGTGACATGCAACCAGTTCATAACTAAACGATGACGACCATCAGCACTTGGTACTATGAGTGATAGAATTTACGTGATAATCCTTGCTGCCGTTTAAGAGTTTTATAAAGTAAGAACTTAAAATGTGGAATAATATTCAATCGGATCTTGCATAGGCCTATAACGACCACCGGAACTGATATTATGTGCGTCAAATTTCGTAAAAAATCGGTGCAATATTTAAGAGTTTAAAAAGTAGGTCTTACATTCAATCAAGATCTTACATAGCGGTATAAGCGTATAAAAGGCGCAGCCGATTTAAGAGTTCAAAAAAAGTGTAAGCCAAAATCCAATCGAGATCTATTATAGTCAAAACTGATAAATTCTGTGTGTAATTTTATAAAAAATCGGTGCAAATACATTAATTTTTTTGTTTGCCGAACTGCATCACCTTATTGAATTCGCCTTGGCATAAAAAAGATATTAAATGGTAAGGTAGAATTTAAACAGGGCGTTACATAAGAAAGTCTTATTTTGTATGGACATGCATATCTTTACAATATATTGTGGAAATTTAAATATACACTGGAGCATATTCCTATAAACGCACACTACTTTTTTTTAAAAAAAAGGTAAAAATTAAACAAGAAAATATTTAGGGGGCTATAAATTTGTGTATTAAATTAGTTAAGACTTCACTTAAAATATTGTTTACAAAAAAAATTCATTTGTACTTTAATTATTTTTTTTTACTTAATTTTCGATATTAACAGCCATTTTTAAGGGTATTTTCCTATAAACGCACTTTAATGTTTGGGCCATTGTAGCATTATTAATAATGTGTGGATGATCCTTTGTTATGGATTGTTTCAAAAATACGGTCTGGCATTGATTCCACTAATTTTTTAAGCAGATCGGAATCAATTTCCTCCCAGACTTGTTTAATTCTTAGTTTCAGCTCTGTCACAGTCTTTATGCCTTCATTCTGGGCATTATTTGCATAAACTTTACGGGCCATGTATCCCCACAAGTTTTCCATTGGGTTTAAGTCCGGACTACAAGCCGGCCAGTCCAACAAAGGAATGCCATGTTCATTGAACCAAGATTTCGATTGCTTAGAAACATGGATTGCAGCATTATCTTGTTGGAAAATGCAATCTTCATCCATTTTTTCGTCCATAAAAGAGAGAAGAGCATCTTCCAACAGTTCGTTATAAATCGAACTATTCATTTTTGTCGGAACAAAACAAATTTTCGACTTGCCAACTGCAGAAAACGCTGCCCAAACCATAACACTGCCACCACCGAAATTACGTTTTGACATCCGAACATCTTTAGATCTCAAATCGTGCCAATAGCATGAGTATGAGTCTGGACCGTCTAAATTAAATTTTTTTTCGTCAGAGAAAATTACTTTTTTCCACTCATCTGTCCATTTCATATATTTTCTTGCGAATTTTAGACGATTTTCTTTATGGTGTTTTTTTAGCATTGGTTTACATTTCGGCTTTTTCCATTTTATGTTTTCATCGTTTCGTAAAATGTGTGCAACGTGTTTGGAAGTCACAGGAAGATTTAATTTATTCCTTATTTGTGTGGAATTCAATTTGTTGCGGGTTGCTTCTTGTTTTATTAGATTAAGTTGTCTTCTTGTTAGTTTTGTATTACCCTTTGTTGATTTGCGAACTCCATAATTTTGACCTTTCTTAAAGAAATTTCGAACGACCGATTTTACGTCCAATTTCTCTATTAGAGCATCCTTGGTCGTGAAAAAATTTAATTTGAATATTTTCTTGATCGGACAAAAAAGTTCCCTTAGGTATCTTTAAAAGTGATGAAATTTATTGATTAAAATAGGAAAAGTTACAATAAATTGAGATATTACTATTAGAAACGTACCTTTGGTTGAAAAAAAACCTATAATTGATAATATTTTATTTTTGATCACTTTTTTAAAAACAAATTTCGAGTGTGCGTTTATACGAATCTTCCACTTAAAATAGCA
>MINK01178590.1:241-14314 GCA_001735545.1 Phormia regina
GTTATATGGAAGCTGTGGTCAGTTGGGGGGGAGGGCGGGGGGTCATTAGTTTGCACAAGGTTTACATGGACAGTCAGCCATTCAGACGGTCGATTTAAAAAGTGATTCTGAGTCGATAAGTTGGGTGTTGGATAACTGTTTCTATGAGTTACAAACAATAGCACAAATGAATAATACCCCAAATTAATATGGAGGTATAAAGTATAAATACATTTTTCGGGTTATTTTCGAAAAAAGTGGTAATATTTATATATTTTTTTTTTAAGATATCCAAACACAAATGTTTGTGAAACAAAATCGGATTTCCTTTACCCCTCAAGACCTCTTCAAATTTTGTCAATTTTGAAAATTTAGTTTAAATTGTTTTCTTAAAAATGTCTAAGAACCACATGTTGGTTAATTGCATATAAAATATCTAAAAGTGAGAGTTTTTTTAATTCCCTTACTTTAGAATAAGTCTATCTATACTGTGACAAAATTTCATTAAAATACCTCTTCTTGTTTAAATTATATTTAGCTCGAAATATTCTCAAAATTATGTTAAAAATTATAATTTCAAATTCTTCAGTTATAGAATTGTCAAAAAAATCGATTTGGGACCACAGAGCGCAGATGTTATATTTGACATTTAAATTTTATAAATATTAATACAAAATAAAATAAAAGATAAATAAAATTGTATTTCTCACTAAAATTTTTAATTCATTCAATCATCTACTTGATTCATTTGATCAATTTTTGAATTTGAAAAAATTTTTCTGTTTTTAATTTTTTACAGGTTATAGTAATTGATATATCGTGGAGAGGTTCAAATTAATAACAAAGATTGAATTGAATAAATTATTTTCTAATATATATTTCGTGATTGGTGATTTTTTTCTTTGAAATTGCTAAGCTCGAATCAGAAAATGTTTATGTCTTGTATAAAGTCATATTTTTTGCAATATAAATGTTTGCTCTCCGATACAGATTAAGATGATAAGCAAACAAAAACAAACAAACAAAAATATTTGTAATGACAACTAATAAAAGTAAAAACGCCCTAATTATAAAAAGGAGAAAACACATTTTTTCTTTCTTTTAAAATTAGCCAACTTTAGTAATTATAATTAATGAAAACACTTTGTTCGCAGTATTTCATATTCATACCTATACCATTACATTAAATAAGCAAAAGTGTAAACATTTTACATAAAATTGCACGCACACTTGTTTAAATTAAAATTACATTCACCTACATAGGATTTATAAAAAAAAAAAACGTATATTTCTTTTTATAAATAAAATGCGAAAAAAGGAAAAATCACATGTTTATTTTAAATCCGTTTGGTTTTAAAATGAATTTAGTAAAAAAAATGTTACAAACAGACGGACTTATAGGCAGACCAATAATACTCGTACTCGTAATAAACCTGTCCATCAACTTTTTCTTATTGTAATGTCTTTGTTGCTGTTGTTACTTTTTCATTTATTTTATCTTTATCTTTTTGCAAACTCTTAACGGACGCACTTGTAAATACAAAAAAAAAAAAAATGAAGAAAATGTAAAAAAAATGGTCATCAAATAACAACAACAAAATATTTTTAAAACTTGCTATTATTGTGGCAAACAACTTAATATGCCTTTACTATCTAACAAATAGTAGCCTCTAACCAAAACCAACAAAATGTGGCATTCAAATTTTACCATTAGGTATGATGACTATGGGTCATTCCTTAAAGTTCCATTTAAAAAATACAATTTCTGGAATTCAAAAAGAAAAAGAAATTTAATAAACAAGTAAAACTACTTTAACAGCAAAGTTGATGAAGCATCTAAAGAATTTGAAGAATTCATATTGAACCGTAAAAGACTTTTATATCAATCTCTTGTTACAAGAGAGTTTTAACTCAAAATATTGAAAAAAAGAAAAATTATTGAAGAATTTATGTCATTTGATTAATATTTAAAGGACTTAAATAAATTTGCAATCGTATTGATGTCTCTGTTTGGCAGTACCAAAATAGGATTAAAGGACTGTAACTGGACATCGGAATAAAATACGTATTTTGTGTACCGTTATGCACTTCATCAGCATTTGTGGAATCTTACCAATTTTGGTTTCGTTGAAACTTAAATAGATTTGATAAAATTGCTTTGGTTTATATGTAACTGGCTTTAAGCTGAAAATTTATAAAAAAAAAAATAATTTTTTCCTTCAATTTCTTGTACAATTTTGAGCTAAATGCAAATGTCACACAGTGGGATCAAAAGCGATTTTTTGTTAATAGATCTGTATTTACTGGAAAGAGGAAATTGAAATGTAGATAATGGCCTAAGCTTTCAGAAAAATTATCTTATAGTCAATCTGTGATAACATAAGAAAAGCTACTGGGTTTCAAAGTTTGACAACCTCGAGTAGGTAAAAGTTTCAAAAAAACGTAACTTCTACATATGAAGTCAGATTTAAAATATTTTTATATTTCTGTAAAGTCTTTGGTAACATAAACATATTCCAAAATAATATGCTGAAAGAATTTTTAAATTATCTCAATTCGTCTAGACGTGAAAAATGTTGAAATTTTGTGAATCTTAGAAAAAAATATTAATTTTTATCTATCAATAAAAAATATGTCACGCAAGTTTTTTAAAATTTATTGGAGATATTTTATCAAACAATGAACTTAGAACGATTTGACCCTAAACTGCTTACCAGCAGCCCAAAAAGGAAAGCAGGATTGGAGATTTTATGAGAAAAGTTAATTTTTTAAAAGACTTTTTTTAAACAACGCAAAAAAGTATGTTAGCATAATTTTTTAAACTTTTATTTCTTATGTAATAAGAATAATAAATATCAATATTTTATTTATGCAAAAATCATTTAAAAATCTTTATAAACCGATTTTTGGCAATTTTTCAAAAATATTTTATTGATAATTTTACATACTTGGGGTATTCAAATTTGACACCCAGTAACTTATCTTGTATAATGTACGATATGATTTTTCTGAAGCCCTATATCCTTCTCTACAGCTCTTCTTTATTTCAATTTGATCCTAGTAGTTTAGGAGATACAGATTTATTATTTTTTTTACGTTTTATTAATTTATTGGATTTGCCTTTTAGGCCTTACAATAAGTGTATTAATCTTAAATCTAAAGCTAAATCTAATTACTCTCTATCGAGAGCGAAGATGAAATAAATTGATCCTCCTCTTGACCTCAAAAAAATTAGCATTTTACTCCATAGTGTGACGTTTGTTTTAGAAAGTGTTATGATAGAATTTAAAACTTTAAAGCTCACTGGCTAGTAAATTTTATATATTTAAAAGCTCCCATAAGTTGGGGCATAATGAAAAATAAAAAATTTTAATTGATAAAACGAGTTGAGACTTACTCAGAAAAAATTATCACCGTCTTTTTTCCAATTAACACAATTGCTTAAATTTTTATGAAAATCTAATATTCAAACATATTCAAGAAAAAATAAATTTTTGTATGACTTTATTTCCTATATACCTTTTTAGTTTATTTAATCATCTACTTGATTGGTTTAATTAATTTATTAATTGGAAATATTTTTTTGTTTTAGATTTTTATAGTTTTTAGTAATTGATATAATAATCTTGGTGAGAGGTGCAAATTTGAGCAAATTTTTAATTGAATGAATTATTTTCATAAATATTTGTTATTTAGTGACTTTTTTCTGTGCAATGAAAATATGTAATAAATAAAAAAAATTTTTTGAATTGGTAACAAATTTGAGTTTCTTTCCTCTGTTTTTTTTTTATTTCATTTAAAATATCTGACACTAAACGAAAACAGGGTCAAAATAATCACACAAACATTATTTGTTAAAATTCACAATGCAAATACCAAAGTACTATTAATAAAATTGAGAGAAAATTATGAACAAAAAAACTAATTGTAATTTTTATTTAATCCCCTCAAAACTTTATAGAGCACATCAATCAATATCGTTAAGAGATAAAAAATTTTGACGTTTACGTTTTTGTTGATTTTTTTGCAAAAAAAAATCTAAATGAAACTTAAAAGCGTATTCACACGATATTTGTATGGATTGCATGTATTATTACTAGTTTAATACAAAAAAAACTATCTATAAAGAAAAAAACATTATTACTCAGTTATCTTAAGAAAATACTACAATATTTACTAGATACTACGTTTTTAAATATCAGATATAAATAACTTAAACTACAACAACGTTTAACAACGGCAACAACAACAACATTAACAAACATTTTAAAAATCAACTTAATTTGTTAAGCATTTTATTGTTGTTATTATTGCCGACTTAAAATATTCTTCACTTGTTTCACTGGCGGATTAAAAGATTTCGTTTATTCTTCATACGTTAAAAAAAAATATTCATACCTATAGATATAGATACATACATATCTACTCGAAAGTTTGAGTATTTGTATTCCAACGATGCTGCATATTAAAGGTATGTAAGATTTAATAAAAAAATACAAAAACAAAAAAAAAGTATTTTTACTTTTTTTTATACATATTTTGAGAAAGTTGCTTAAATACTTTTCTTGTGGCAGGTTGAATACAAAATTAATGTGTTTTTTTTTTGTTTTTTATTTCTTGTAAATTTTTAAAGAGAAATAATGCTAAATATATGTGAAATGAATAAAAATAGTATCAACAAGGTCCTAATGGCAATTAAACAAAATAATTTGCAATTAATCCATTACAAACAATTAGGTCCAATTAATACTTTAACTTGTTTTACATAAGGAGTGGTTTTTGCTTCCTAATTAATTATTAGTATTTTTTTGGAAGCAATATTAAACATTAGTTTGATCTACTTAAGTAATATTTTCAATTAATATGTAATTATTATTTGTTAATGACAATTTGTTATTTGTTAAGCATTTGATCAAAATTGAAACGAAAAAAGATCTACGTGGAATAAATTATTAAAAAAATTGGGTCAAAGAATTTAAATCTGTACATAGTTTTTGTATTCAAAAGAGGTCTATTCTCTAAGACCAATTGTTAAAAAGTTATGATTAAATGAATTTGGTTACACAGAAAAAAGTAAAAGTCGCTTTTAATTACAAAATTTGCTTATATTAATTAATTTCTTAATTGAGTTTTGCCCAAAATCTTTTAAAGTTTTAAAAATAAAACCACACCTTCTTAATATTTAATGTTTATTTATTTATTGTAATATTTATAATTTGCTCTTAATATTTTTTGTGATCTCTCGAACATTTTTCGAAAATATACCTAAATTTTCTTACAATTCATAGAAAGTAACTAAAAACGTTACATAATGTTTGTTCTGAAAATTTATCTTTAATAATTTGAAAAAAATAGAGCTTATATATGCGCTCATATTTTTTCATATTATTAACTAAAAAGTTATTTTTGTCCCACTTTAATAAAGCGCAAAGTAAATATCTCACTTAAGCAATTTATTATTTGGCGAAGTGCAGATAATTTGCTTTGCATTCATCAACTAATTAAACGTGTGTTGCCAAAATCAAAATAAATCTGTAAACTTCCAATCGGCTGGTTGGCCTCTACATAAAAGACTTGTAAACAGAAATTACTTTATTTGTAATAAGTTAGAGAGGAGCCTCAGGGGCTTCAATATAACCACTAGCTAGTTTTTGTTCCCAACCTGATTTCCAAAATTTATTATATCACCGTTTAAGTTCTGGATAATTCCATTTCAAATTTATGCTTGTATGTGCTAATTCTCTTAAATATTTCTTCGAGATATATTAATTGAAATTTTTAATAATCTCAACTTTGCATTATTTGGTCAAGTCTTTTCGATAATAGTATCCCAATATTTTAAACCGATTTATCATCATATATTTTGCAAATTTATTAAGAAAAAAAATTGTCTATCGAACTAAAACAAATTTGAAGTTGATATATTTATTGAGTTCAAGTATTAAACAGACTGACGGAAAGGACAAAATTTCAAAAAATATATTATTTCCTTTATTTCTTGATCAATAGTAAAACTAAATCGAAATATTTTAGATAATTGATTGTCACTTTTGTCTGAATTTTGACACATTTAAAACCAAACGTCATGGACGGATTATAGCCATTCTTCCATAAATAGTTTTAGAATTGGGTGCCCTGATACACTAAGTTGGTAGTGAGCTAGTCTAATCAGCCCTGGGAGATATAAGTGTTGATTCCCATCAGAGACTCTTGCTTTGTTCACTTATAACAAGCCATAGACTTTATTACTTCGCTTGCTTAGATTAGAAATCAATTGTTATTGATATGTAATTATTCAACAAAAAAGTATTTTTAATCTATAAATGTAATTCTTTACTAACAAAATAAATAGAATCATGATCATCAAGAATTAGGATATTAACTTTTCCTGAATTAAGCGCCATTTTCGATCCTTTAACCCAAATGTTAGACGGTCGGTGAAAAAAACATTCGTATAGTTCTAAAAATGCATTTGTATTTTTCTAATTAATCAGAAATAAACTGCATTAAATGTTGAATCGTCTTTCCCCTGAATTATGTATAATTTTCTGATTCAATAACTTAATAATATAGACGGAAGGACCTTTATTATTTTGCCCAAAAAATTATAAAATTCTAAAACTGATTTTGTGTTCATCCAATAATCAATAAAAAAGATAAAACCGTGATCTTTCAAATGTGCAATGGAGATGAGATTGGCTCTGTGAAAAGTAATTGAAGGTAAAAACAAAAAAAAAAAGTCGCCAAAATTTTCAAATTACTGAAATAAATATGGAAGTATTAATTAAAAAAACCAGATTCACGAGTTCTTAAAGTAACAGTTGAACTTAAAAATTTATATTTCTATGAACTGTAAATATCTATACAATATAATACACTGGATGCATATTCCTATAAAACGCACACTGCTTTTTTTTAAAAAAAAGTTAAAAATTAAAACAAGAAAATATTTAGGGGGCTATAAATTGTGTATTAAATTAGTTAAGACTTCAACTTAAAATATATGTTTACAAAAAAAATCCATTTGTACTTTAATTATTTTTTTTTACTTAATATTCAATATGTAAACAGCCATTTTTAAGGTATTCCTATAAACGCACTTTAATGTTTGCCAATTGTGCATTATTAATAATGTTGATGTTCCCTTTGCGATGGCATCTGTTTCAAAAATATGTGTCCTGCACATAGATTCCCACTAATTTTTTTAAGCAGATCGGACAATTTCCTCCCACTTGTTTAATTCTTTAGTTTAGATCTGCTCACTGTCCTTTATGCCTTCATTCTGGGCATTATTTGCATAAACTTTACGGGCCTGTACAACACAAGTGTTTCCATTGGGTTTAAGCCGGACTACAAAGCCGGCCAGTCCAACAAAGGAACGCCATGTTCATTTGAAACCAGAATTCGATTGCTTAGAAACATTGGATTGCAGCAATATCTTGTTTGGAAAATGCAAATCTTCATCCATTTCATCCATAAGAGAGAGATGAGCATCTTCCAACAGTTCGTTATAAACCGAACTATTCATTTTTGTCGAATAAACAAATTTACGACTTGACAACTGCAGAAAACGCCTGCCCAAACCAAAACATTGCCACCACCGAAATTACGTTTTGACATCCGACACATCTTTAGATCTCAAATACGTGCCAATAGCAATGAAGTATGAATCCTGGACTCTAAATTAAATTTTTTTTCGTCAGAGAAAATTACTTTTTTCCACTCATTCCATTTCATATATATTTCTTGCGAATTATGACGATTTTCTTATGGTGTTTTTTTAGCATTGGTTTAACATTTCGGCTTTTCCATTTATGTTTCTCATCGTTTCGTTAATAATGTTGTGAAATGTGTTGGAAGTCACAGGGGAAGATTATTATTTCCTTATTTGTGTGGAATTCAATTTTGTGGGGGTGCCTCCTGTTTATTAGATGAAGTATGTCTTCTTGTTAGTTTGTAATTTCCCTTTGTTGATGCGAACATGCCAATAATTTTGACCTTCTTAAAAAAATTTCGCAACCACACTCCGAACGACCGATTTTACGTCCAATTTCTCTAATTAGAGCATCCTTGGTCCGTGGAAAAAATTAATTTGAATCTTTTCTTGATCGGACAAAAAGTTCTCCTTATGCATCTTTAAAAGTGATGAAATTTTATTTGATTAATAGAAATTACAGTAAATTGAGGATATAACTATTAGAAATCGTACCTTTGGTGAAAAAAAAACTAATGATTAATATTTTATTTTTGGTCACTTTTAAAAACAAATTCGAGTGTGCGTTTATAACGAATCTTCCAACTTAAAATAGCCCAAGAACATTTGATCGCATAATTAAGGCAAACAACAAAAAATAAGAAAAAAATGTTTTACTTTACAAAGTTACCGTTAAGTTGTATCTCATTAAAATAAGTTAAATTTGCTTGTGGAGTGAGAACAACAAATATATAACAATACAGGAAAAAAATTTAAGTGAGTTTATAGAAATATGGAACCCAGTGTATATAACGTCTAAGATTAAGCCGTTTCTAAATAATGAATTATATAACATATGTAAGGTTTTAGGTTTGTCGACAATCAAATCTTATAATAAAAAAAGATGCACACTTATATGCAAATATATCATATGTATTATAATAAATTTTGTCTTGTCTGATCTATCTTTAATTATATTTTTAATGTATTTTCAGTCAAATAATTGTGAAAAACGTCAAGAACTAATACATTAAATCAAAATAACTATTTTATTTATTTTAAAAAAAATTTACTGGTCTCAATGTAAAGGTTCATAAGGTTATTTTCAAGAGTCTTGCCAATGAAACAATGAATTCATACATTGGTTTAACATATTCTCGAAAAAAATTGTGATTAGAATTTAATATAGTGCATTGACAATTAGTATTTTCAGCTGTAAGGAGTGCGATTCGAAAACTTTAAATACGGCCACATAAAGTTTTCCAAATCAATATTTAAATTTGATAATGTTAATAAACAGTATCAAAAGAAATTAAACATTGACATGAACAAGGCTCGGGGAGCAAAAAATCCACATGTAATATTTTTGAAGGCCAAGAGAATTGAAATGTATCTGGTATCTTTAGCTTATGCGGACTTGAAAACATATTAAAAAAAAAAATTCAAGACTGGAAGCTGCAAAAGCAAATTGAGGCTCAATAATAGGGCAACAATTAAAAAAAATATATTATTGGTTTTATTGACATCAATGTCACTAATAAAGAGGCGCTCCGGGAATGGACCAACAATTAATATTTATTGTACCCTAGAGCGGTTAATTCTCTAAATTATCAGGAAGCTAGACCAGTGAAGAGATATTGAACTTTTGTGAAAAATGAAAATGAAGGACAAAGACGTGTTCAAAATAATTAAAGAAAAAGGAGATGGGCAGAGTGTTGCCAAAAACACTCTTCATATCAAAGATTGAACGTTTCCAAAGTATTAGAATTTTTGTTAAGATATTTTCGATCGCACTCTTTATACACCAATTAACCTTAATAGTGTGTTAAATTGTAGAATTGGCTTCTCTACATCAGAATTTCGCGGTTTATTATCACCATCGAATTATTATTTTTAATAAGTATTATGATTATTTCCAATAATTTCTGTAACTGTTTCCTTAAATACAAGGGTATATAATTTAGCTTAAAACTTTACTTTTATATTCAACACTAACGTAAAGTCCATTAAACCTTTTTTAGACCTTAATTAAATTGACAATAATCAATAAGACAATGAAAATGTTAATATACAATTATTTTCATTATGCACAAAACTAAAATAATTAGCAACAAAAAAAAAAAAAAAAAAAAACCAAGTCCAATTATATAATACCTTGGTACTATATAAAACAACTAAAATAGAAATGTAGAGACGAAACAAAGTAACTTAATATCATCTCATGGAAAGGTAACAATTTCTTATTGTCCTGGATACAAATTTTAGTCTTATGGACTTCATTTTCTAAGTAATAGTTTTTTTTTTTAAATCTATCTTTTTTTGGCTATTTAAAATGAAAGTACAGGCAAAATATAGTGAAGGAGAAGAAACATTTATAACAAGTTTAGGAAAAAAAAAACGTCACAAGAAGCAATTGCCTCAAAATGTTTGTTAGAAGCACAAACAAATACATATATAGATATAGTAAACGAGGTACGTGGTCTGGTCTGGCCTTAATAAATACAATTCACCTCCAATTCATTGAACTCAACTCGTTTGGAGTACCAAACAAAAAAATTGGCCAAAATTGAAATAAATAAAAAAAAAAAATATTAAAAAAAAAACACACAATTACGAGATCATTTTGGTTTAGAGTTCATTTTATAGAAAAATGAAAGTGAAAGCCTCATTTTTATTACTATTTATACACAATTAAGAGTTTGGTGTATTTTTTGCTTTTGTTGTTATTATTATTATTTTTTCATGAAAGAAAGGTTAACAAATAATAATTTTTTTGTTTTAATTGACCAGTAGTTATTAGAGTGTGTTTGTATTAATATATATACAACCATATTTAAGGTGTTAAATTAAGAAAAAAAAACACTTTTCTAAATTGTGAAAAAAAATTATTTAAAGAAATAATTAACATATAAATTCATAGTTATTTAATACATCAATTGTATTTTAAAACATAGTTTTTTTTTCAGATTAAAAATATGTTTATCTTATAGATAAAGTAATAAAATATATTTGCATTTCTTTTGTTTGAAATATTTTGTAATCAAAATAGATCTTTATAAATATTTTGTAATATTTTTAATTCATATACAAATTTAATACGAATAGGAAATCAAATGAAAATAAGTTTTTATTAAACCTCTATTCATCATTCACAGTCTATGGATTAAAACCTTTAAATATAAATTTCCCCAAAAATATTTACTTGAAAATGTTTTTTTTTTAATGAAATGCATTAAATTGCCTAAACCATAAAACTAAAGATAAATAAAATTTAAATATTTATTTTAATATTTCTGACAATAAGATTAACAATTTTATAAAGCGACTAAATGACTAAATGAAAAACTCTGGCGCTTGATGACTGACTGAGTGACTGACTGAATGAATGTTAAACGAAATAGAAAGTTAAAGATTTGTATGCATGTTTTTCAACACTTTTAGTTTTTTATTTTTATTTATTTTTATATAAATATTTTTCAGCTTTTCTTGTCTTTTGTTCCATTGAATGATTTTTTTAAAGTAAAAAATTGTAAGCAAAAAGTTTGTTGTTGTCGTTATTTTTGTTATTGTTATAAATTAAGTTTTAAATCAAATTACTGTCGCAGAAACACCAATACATTTATAATTTACTTTAATACTTTTTTACATGTATGTAGGTAGAAGATATTATACCGTATAAGGGTTCAGTAGAAAATTATTAGTTTAAAAATTCAGTTACTTATAAATTGGATAAAAATATAGTAAAAATATTTTAATAATATTTTGCTTTTTTTTTATAAAAATTTATTTACTGAAAAAAAAAAAAACGCAAGAAATTGGATAATGCCTACATGCTCCTATAACTAATGTTAATTGTTTTTGTTTAATAAGATTTATTTAAAGAAATTTTCCAATTTATATTTGGAAAAAAAATATTTTTTTTGTTCAAAATCAAAATTGGTGTATTATGCGTTTAAGTCGATTATTGTAACGCACTTAAAAAACCATCGGACTCCCACCTCAAAGTATACCTTTTGACTTCCGTCGGTCCGTCTAATGGGCTTCTAAAAGATAACTTGAAAAAATTTAGCACGAATAGTTATTTTGGTACACAAAGAAGTTTTATATTATTATAAAATTGTGTATCAAATTTCGAAAGATCGGTGTATAATTGACCATAGCTTCCATATAAACATATAATTCATTCAATTAAAAACTTGCTCAAATTTGCACCTCTCACCAAAATGATTATATCAATTACTAAAAACTATAAAAATTAAAAAAATTCCCAATTAATAAATTAATTAAATCAATCAAGTAGATGATTAAATGAATTAAAAATGTGTGAAAAAAAAATCGTACCAAAATTTATTTTTTATTTTATTATTTCTTTCTGAGTTAATTGTAGAAAAGACGGTAATAATTTTTTCTGTGTATGTCAGTATGAAGTTGATATTGGAATTATTCGGAATTATTTTTTTAAATACATGAAATTTAAGTCAATATGTCTTCGGATTTTTTTTGTTCGATTTCGACAATTTTTAGTCCAATTTGAATATTGAGTTAAATCAAATCAAATTAAATATAACTTCTAATTATTTTTTTTAAATATGCAATTTTTAAAAAGAAAAGCATAATGATATGATCAATATTCAACCATGTATCAAGGATATTAAAAACTACATCTTACATTTATTGTGATTTTTCGCAAAAATGCTTCTTGAAGTATTTTGCTTATGTTGTTACGAACACTTCATAAAATATTTTAAGAAAAAACGATGTGAAATAATGGATCGATCTTTACAAATTTCAATAAAGTCTGTTGTTACGATTAATTTCATTTCAGTTTTACACTGACAGATAACCAACCAACCTTTCAGCTAGATAGATGAACATCGTTAAATCGATTTAGAAAATTATTTCAATGCATATAGATACATTTTTTTAGTTGCATTTATCTTAAGTTTCTCACATTTAGAATTTCTGTTCATCGAAAAATACAATATTTTCTAATTGCCTTATTTATACAAATATTTTTAATCTACCAAACCCTTATAGATAAAGGTCAGGATCTTACCGACAATTACAATTTTCGCCTTAAAGTATGCTTTCAAATTTTTAAATCTACATACTATGTTTAGTATACATGTATTGTTATTATTATTATTATTATTATTATTATTATTATTATTATTATTATTATTATTATTATTATTATTATTATTTTTATGACCCATAACTTGGTTGTTTATGAAAAAATTTAGTTTATTAAAAAACCTAAAGTTCGGTAAAGTATTTATTACTGATCTATATAAAAATAAAAATCTTTAACAATAACAAGTACTTCAAAAAGTCAATAATCATTATTAAACCGTTTAATTTGAATTTTTTGAAACTACAATTCAGAAAAAAACATCCAAAACATCTATGCAAAAACAAAGACCCTAGCATAAACGAAGGCTTCGGAAATCTTGCTAAATTTTAATAGGAAAATTTTTGATAAAATGGGCTTCAAAAAACCGTCAAACGGGCTGATGGATACAAAAAAGAATTTTTTCAAAAAAGTTTTTTCCTTTCATAAGAGTGCACAATTGGTCCAATTTGACATTATGTTACTACTCTGAAATGGTACCAAAACAATTACATAGTTTTTGTACCAAGAGAGACTAAGTGTCTAAATTATCCAGAGCTAAGACCAGTGAATAGTTATTGGACATTTCTGAAACAAAAATTTAATAAGACCGAAGATTTTAAATGGAGATGGGCATACTGTTCCAAAAAATTGGCTGAAACAATTATCAAATCTTAAATGAAGGGGTTACCAAAAAAGATCTACAAGTTCATAAGTACTAGTTAGAAGAATAAAAATTATATTTTTCTATCATTTGTGGTATATTATTAATTAAACATAAAAACAAACAAAACCCTGTGATCAACCGTTTGCAAGTTTTTAAATTTTATAAGATTTTTTTGATCGCATTCCTTATACGCTACAGCTATTAATAGCAAATTAAATAATGAAAGAGGGAAACAATTTTCAGTTATTAAGTCTTTAATATTATTACAATGGTTCATTCCTATGACCTTTTGTATAATCTGCTCCAAGGTGCCAATTAGCCACCACAGCAGACAACAACATGTAATAGTGAGATGTTCCACCCGTTTAAAGTTCCTGAACTAAGTTTAGCCCTAAGAACCTATCACTGACTAAATTTTAAGCCGGTTCTCTTTCCTCTAATCTTTATACAGTTTTGAGTGTCATAAAAATAATTTCTACAGCTCCTTCAACTACATTTATACTGGAAAAAATCAAAATATTTGTTAATAAAATTTTAAACTAACTTTATATTGTAACTTAATTAATTATTTTATTAAATAATAATTAATATTCTAATTGGTTTAAAAAATTGACAGAAAAATGA
>MINK01178593.1:4328-14714 GCA_001735545.1 Phormia regina
TTTTTTTTTTTTTTTTTTTTTTTATTTAGTTTTATTTCTCTTGTTTTTCTTTTTTTTTTTTTCTTATTTTATTTAACAATTGTTACAAGTATATTAAAAGGGATTTCAGCTTGTGTTACATATTTATAAATTTTTGTGCTGATAAAAAGGAAAACAGCAAAAGCAAAGTATGTAAATATTATTGAACTGGAAAATGAAAGAAATGTCATTCATATTTTTTTGTAAAAGAACATACCGCTTACGAACCCACACAAATATATACACAAAAGCTTACATACAAATGAGCAAGAAAAAGAAAGAAAAAAAAAAGAAAACGTAACGAAAAATTTATTTAAATTCTATGAATTGCTTAAAAGAAACATGCTGAATGAGAAAAGGATTTGTTGATTTTAGATTTTATTTTTTTTGTAAATGTAGCTGTTTTGTTGCTGATTGTTTTTGTTTTATATTAAAAATTCATGGTATACATTTAGGCGTATAAGAAACAGTAGAACTAAGACAAGATTTAAACAAATGGTAATGTAATGTAGCTTTTAGCAAAACATGTCAAAGATGAGATATTTTATTTTGTTTTTGTTCTTGTTCTTGTACACGAATATGAATTTATAAATATTTTAGGAAATATAAATTGACAGAGATTTAGACAGAAGCCGCCATTTTAATAGAAAATAAAATATTAATGATTATTTCTAGAAATACAAAAAAAAAAAAAAAAAAAGACGAGAGATTTAAATTTAAAATTATTTTAAGGGAAATCTGTTGAAAAAAAATTTGTATCACAAAAAATATTATTATTTCTCTAGCATTTTATTAAGCAAATAAGAATTTTTTTTGAAAATATCATCTAAAAAATTATTTTTTCAATTTTTTAATAAATTGAAAAGTTTTAGTTTCAGCTCAATGCAGTTTATGTTCATTTTTTGATTTGCCTTTAGTTCAGTTCTAGTTTCAATTCGTGGCTCAGTTTATTAAGTTCTAGTTCGGTTTAAGTTCAAGTTCTAGTACAGTTCTAGTTTCAGTTCTAGTTCAGTTCTAGTTCAGTTCTGAGTTCAGTTCTTAGCTTTCAGTTCTAGTTCAGTTCTAGTTCAGTTCTAGTTTCAGTTTCTAGTTCAGTTCTAACTCAGTTTCTAGATTCAGTTCTAGTTCAGTTTTAGTTAAGTTCTAGTTCGGTTCACAGTTCAGTTCTAGTTGAATTCTAGTTCAGTTCTAGTTCAGTTCTAGTCAGTTTCTAGTTTAGTTTCTAGGTTCAGTGCTAGTTTCCCAATCTAGTTCAGTTTCTGCAAAGGAAAACATTATTTTTTTTTTTTTTTTTTTTTTTAATTTTCTAAAAAAAAAAAATTAATTTTCTCAAAGGAAAAATTAAATTTTTGAAAAGTTGCTAAAAAGAAAATATTCAGAAAAATTGAATTTTCTTAAGGTATCTAAAAAAATATATTTTTAAAAATTACAAAAAGATATATAATTTTTTAAAATTACTAAAAAAAATATAATTTTTTTAGAAATTTAAAAAAAAAATTTGAAAAAAAAAATTCTTTAGAAATAAAATTTACCTCAAAATAAAAATTTTTTGAAAAAATTCTTAAAAAAATTTTAAAATTTCTTATAAACCTTTTTAACAAATTATTTAAAATTTCGAAATACGAAACAAAATTATTAACAAAAGAATTTCCTGTAAACAATTGTTAAAATAAATTTTAGTTTACTGGCATACTTTTAGGCGTTTTATTATATTAAAATCTACTGCCTAACTTTCGGTGCTTAAATTTATCTTAATTTTATCTAATTAGTGTTTTAAAATATTTTCAAATGATTTTTATAAAAAACTAATTCTGCTACATTTCACTTAATTTGTATAAATTTTTCTAAACAAATTGCTATACAAATTAAAAATAAAGCCAGTCAAAAATTATGTACTGTTTTTTTCTCTAACCTAATTACATAAAAGAATAAATTAAAAGGAATCCCTTACGAACAAAAATATATTCATAAATATAATTTTCTCTTTTCTCTGTTTCTAAAAGTCATTTTATTTAAGTCCAAAAGATTACAGTCAAAATACAAAACCCAAACAAAATGTATACGACTGAATGTGTTTATATAAAAATAATAAAAAAATCCCACAAAGATACATTAAATGCCAACAATATAAAAATTTATCTCGGAAAAAAAAAACTAAAACAAAAGAAATGAAATAAAAATTACTAAAAGACTCAAAGACTAAAAGGGGAGAGGAACAAGCAAAAAAATCCCTACACTGTTTTAATCCTTTTTTTTCACAAACAATATAAAACATCTTAAACCAAAAAAGAAGAGCAATATTTTGCCTCCGTGTTCAAAAATAACCCCTATTTAAAGGCTTTAGTTATTTGATTTAATTTAAAAGCTTTATTTATTCCTAATTACCCAATGTAGGGTATTGAACTTTTAGACCTATAATATGATACTAACGAGCAGGATAATAATATAAAAATCACTTATGCATGCTCTTGGTAACAATAACAATTACAGCTGAACTGGTTATGTGTATAAGTACTAACAGACATTGTCTCATAAATATTACAAAAATCTGACTAAAAGAAAATGGGTGAAAACCATTATTTTCTCTTCATCCAATACATAAGCAAAAATCTTTTCTTTTTTTCCCCCCTTTGCACTCTTACATATATAAACAAAAGCTTATAACGAGTATCAGTTTTACTTAAGCCTTAAAGTTATGTTATTTACTATCTCGTTCACACTTACACACTCTCACTCCATTTTCATTTATATAACTAAAGAGTGGCGTACTTCCTTTTTAACTGATTTCCTTTACCACCACAAAAGGACTTGTACTGAATTTCATTTATTAAATTAAAAAGCAACATAAGCTGTTTTTCCTTTAGTAAAAAATGTTGTAAGAAAAACTGTGAAAAAATATCCTTTTTTATAGACAATATTGGTCTGAGATATGTTATTGAAAAGGGAGCACTTGAATATATTTTTTCGAGTAGCAAAAAAAAAAGGAATTTGTTTCTTATTTTGTGGCTTCTTTTAAATGTTTTTAAGTAACCAGCAACCAATTTTATTTTATTGCTCCTCTTTTCACCGTTTTCAACACTTTTTTTCAATTTAATAATAACAAAATAGCAAGACAGCGAAAAGTCTTACCTACCAAAAGACACTAATTTAAAGACCACATTTTCTTACGCCTTATAAATACAAATTGATAAAAAAAACGTGTAAGACTCAATTATTATTATTATAAAAAAATATGAATTTGATTCAGCAGTTCCAGGAAAAGACATTAACTCTTTGTTTTAAAATCAATTTAAAGGTACACAATTTTTGGAAGTAATTTGTTTATATTAGCTCAATACTTATTATAAATTTCTAAACTTAGCAAAATAATAGATTCGCTGATTACAAAATGTATTTTGTTATAGAAAAATATCTTTAAATTAAAGAAAGTTATAGAAGAATTTGTAAATATACCATTGAATTAATATTAATCATACGACAAGTTTAACAAATCATTTTTATTCAAATTTTATAGATTTCTTTAGAGGATTTAAATATATAATAAAGAAATTCATAAGTTAAGTTAATTATTTGTTTACAATACCAGAGAAAATTTAAAAAAGCCTTCAAAAACTGTGGAAATCAATAATTTATTTTTATATCAAAATTCAATTTCAAAATTAAATTTTTTATATGGAAAACTTTAAAATTTATTTTAAAGTTAAACCAACACTAATTAATTGTTTTCAAGAAAAAAGAAAAATTTGTGTGAAAAAATATTAAAATCAATTTTAAAGACAAGTTGGATCAAAAAAAAATTCACTAATATATACGAAAAGAAATTGTGATTTTTTTTTTAAGAAAAAACTTTAAAATCGATTTTTTAGCCAAATCAAATCATATTTTTATAAATCTTAATTTGTTTACTTTAAAATAAATAATTTTTCAGAAAAAATCTAAAAATTGTAAGAAGTTATTTTTTATTTTGTAAACATACCCCTTAATTAATATTAATCATACGTCAAGGTATTTTGAAAAGCGTTTTGTTAATTTAAAAGAGTTTTCTAAAAAATTCTAAAAGTTCTTAAACAAAATCTTTAAATAATTAAAATATTAATTTAAAAAAAAAAAAAAGTACTTCTGGTGGAAATAAACGCAAGGGGTCTTGAGAAATTTTTAATTTAAATACTTTTTATTTTTTTTTTTTTTTAACTAAAAAAAATTAGAATTTAAAGTTTAAGTAATTGAATATGAAGCCAATATTTCGCTTTTGCCGAGTTTAATTTGAGTTTAAAGAATGAAAAATTTAAAATAATTTTAAAAAAAATACTTCTTCTGAAGTTAAATCACAGATATTTTCCTTAATAATGAGTTGTTTTTAATTCTGTATCTTTTAATTATTGAACAATTTGCTTCATTGGAAAATCCTTAAACTTTGTCAAATTATAGGAAATTTTGTAAGCAAACTTTTTAATTAATATTAATCATACGTCATGTTATATTTGAATAAAAAAGAATAATTTGAAAATATTTTTCAAATATTTTATTATAAATCCTAAAGTAAATCTAAATTCTGTGTATAAAAAAATCCACTAAATTTCAATTTAATTCAAAACGATCATCATCCTTCAAATCAAAACAATATGATTGATAAAAGCAAAGATTCTGATATTTTATTAAAACTTTAGAATGCTGTAACTCTTTAAGAGAAATATGTATTATAAAAAATATAAGCCATAAAAAAATTCATTGAAAGTTTGATCCCGTATTACAAATAAATACCAGAAAATTAAAATTTATTATAAAGTTGTTTGGAATTCTTAATTTGTTTGCTTTCAATTATATTTTGTTTGAACAAAAAAGCTTTAGAATCTTAAAAGTTATTAATATATTTGTAAATTTAAATCAAAATTAATATTAATTATACGTCATGAAGTACCCAAATTTGATTTAAATTCATAAGAACAGTTTGTGGAATATTTTTGAGAATTTTTTGATAAAACATAAATTAAATGAGCGATTTGTACAATATTAACAAATAACATTAAAAGATTATTTTGTAATTTTTCAGGAATTTGTTTTGGAATTATCAAAAAATAATATAAATGATTTTACTTATATGGAAACAAAATTCTAAAAAAATCCACAATTTCATTGAGTTATAATAATTTTAACGACCATAATTTTGTATATTATGGAGCAAATTTTAAATATAAAATAAAAATTAAAAAAATATTGAGAATATTCAAACTCAAATTACATTGATGTCTTTAAAACTATATATGGAACTGAGTTTTGTTTATTAAAATTAGTTTAGTTTTAAATACTAATCGATAAAACTACACTTGAATTATTATTAATTATAATGAGGTAAAACAATTAATAAATGAAACTCTTTTACGAATATTTTTTAATGTTTTTTTATTAATAAAATCTTCACAAAATTAAAGTTTTTTATAAAAAGAATTTGAATTTTTGATATAAAGTTACTGAAACATATTTCTTTTTAAGAAAATTATATTCAAAGTTCCATTACCTTTAAAATAAATAAAAAGCATTCATAGAAAGATATGAAATAATTTTAATTTAATAATAAATTTGTCAATTATAAAGTGATTTAAACGCTCTGACAAATTTGTAATAAAAAAACCGAATATATTCTGAAAGTTTAAACTCAAATGGCTTTAAACACATGAAGATTTAATTATAAACAACAAGATTTTCTAAATCTTTGATTTGTTTAATTTCAGATTCAATTTATTTTATTCCTAAATCTAAAAATTTTAAAAAGTTCTTAACATTTTTGTATTAAAAACCTTGAATTAATAATAATCATACGTCAAGGTGGACAAAAATTAGTTTTTATTAAATAAAATAAATTTTTTTAATATTTTTTCCAGATTTTTTTAAGAAATTGTATGGAAAAATATAACAATTTATATTTAAAATAAAATTTCTTATATTTCGCATAAAAATCAAAAAAAAAAAAATTAAAAATATTATTCAAAATATTACCTTTTTCAAAAAACATTATGGGCTCAAAACTTTTACACCTGTTTTTAGTACTACAAATTTTTTATTACTTGTGTTTAAGAACTCTTTTATGCTCCCCATAATTCTAGAGAAAATATATGAGTTTACAAATTGGTTTGTATATGGAAATCAGCCAGTAACTAAAAAACAAAAAAGAAACATTAAATTTACGCCAGAAAGGAAAAAAATTTCTACCCCAAAAAAAAATCTTATTTCAGCGAAATAAAGAAAATACAATAATAAATAAAATCAAAAATTAATTTGTACATATTACAAAGTAAAAATAATTAACACGTTTTAGGTGAAAAAGGAGAAATAAAAAGAAAATCAACCAGAAAAACATAATAAGAAATTATTATTTTTTTACTTCCTAGCAAAAGGAAAATAATAATAAAGATTTTTTGGCGTAAATTTATTAATAAAAAAGGAGGTTGCTTTTAGCTGAAACATATAATGAGAAAAAATTAATGATTTTGCTACATAAATTTAATTATAACCAAACGTTAAGAAAAAGTATTTTCTGAATTAAGCCCTTAAAAGTAGGCAATAAATTTTGTAGGATTTTTAGTGAGCTGAACAGTAATGAATGCTATAAAGTAATTGTTTATGATGATTAGAAATAATTTTTTATAGGAAACAAAAAATTAAATAAAGGGAAATTTTCTTTAAGAAAATAATATATAAAGAGGAAAAATTAAAAGAAAAAAAATTAAATAGGAAGAAAAATTTATGAAAAAAAAAGAAATAAAAAGTTAAAAAATAATTAAAACAAAAATTATGTTTAATAAAAAAAATTAACCTGAAAAATAACTATTTTCATTCAATTTGTGAGCTAAATATTTTTCCTTTTCTTTTTAAAACCATAAATTTATCCATTGTTTCTCACTCTTTGTTCATAATACTTTTACTTTTTTGATAATCTTTTGGTTTTGAAAATCTTTTTGAAACAAAATCTATTATTAAAAATTAATTTTGCACATTTACCTTGATTTTACCAACTGCACACAAAAATGTTTCCCTTACCATCACTGCCTTAATATATATCATATTTACACATATACATATACACACCCTCAAACATTTAGCCATTATTACAATTCATTTCAAAATTTCAAGACAATGACATAAATGCTAATCTTTTTACAATTTGCCAACTGGCTGTAAAATGAACAAAACTAAACAAACAAACAAACAAACGCTCACTCTCTCTTCTTTCGATGCTCTATAATATTTACCACTTAGTACGGTTTACCCCTCTACAGTCCTGATCATCATATTAAATACAAAAGAAAATCAACTAAAATCACAGATAAAATCTTAAGCATCATCTCTTGTTCACTTGTTTCTTTGTCTTCAGTCTTTTTTTTTTTTTCATTTCATTTTGATTTTGATTTTTTTAACGTTTATACACAATGAAAAATAAATTTCATATAATCATTAGCAGCACCAGCAGCACTAAAATGTTGCAGAGTAAAATGCACAACGTCATTATTAAACTTTATACGGTTACAACTGTTGATGACATCATTATTTTGGTGTGATTTCAATTGTGTGATTCTTGTTATGTAATTGTTGTTGTTGAAATCATTTGTACAACTAATGGATGAAAGAAGAACACACGCACTTGGAGATACATATTTGCACTTGTAAATATAAAAGTTGAAAATCAACAATTATCCCTAAAATGCTGCAATGGTTTTCTTTGAAATAGTAGGGAATGTTTTAATCGAAACTTTAAATAACAAAAGAAGAAGAATAAAAAAATCGGTAACATATATAAAACGGCAAAATACTAAATTATCACTAAAACGCCAAAACAAAAGAAAAATCTAATATTAAAAACAAAAAAGGAAATAGTAAAAAAAACAGCCAAAAAGTAAAAAATATAAAAAATCTACAAATTAAAAATCACATTAAGGGAAAATGTTCTAAAATCAAAAATACTTTTAAAAAATCGCTTAAACGAAAAAAACTATTAGAAAAGAAAACTATAACAAAAGAATGCAAAAACAGTCGATAAATAATAAAAGAAATCGCCAAAATTAAAGTATTAAATTAAATTAAAAAAAATCTAGAAAATGAACAAACGCGAAAGATTTTAAAAGTCTACAAATTAAAAAATACAAAAAATATAAAAATCTGAATATTCGCATAAATGAGGAAAACGCCAAAACAAAAAAATCGCCAAAAATTAAAAGGCTAATTAAAAAAACGCACAAACGAAATACCCCAATATGAAAATTAACAGAAAAACGCAAAACACAAAAATAGTTAGAAAGAAAAATATATACGCTTAAATAAAAAACGCCAAAATGAAAAAAATGAATTAAATAAAACATATCATCCAAACAAAGAACATCTTCAAAATCAAAAAAAAAAAAACATAATGCGAGAAAAAAACGCCAAATTAGACAAAAAGATCCATAATGCAAAAAAGTCGACAAAATGAAAAAAAAAAATCAAAAAAACAACAACATTACAAACAATAAAAAAACTACAAATTGTAAAAATATTGTTACAAAAAATAGTCTAAATATACATAAAAAACCGAAATAAAAAATCACTCAAAATGACAAAAAAAATGCCAAACCATAAAAAATATAACAAAAATTACGCTAAAATAAAAAAACACCATAGTAAAGAATTTGATTAAAAGAGGAATATCGTCGGAACGTATAAAAATCGTTAAAAAAATGTAAAATTAAAGCCAGAAGAAAAAAAATGACAAAAAACAAAATGAAAAAATGTTCAAATTTAGTTAAGGAAAAAAGCGTCAAAGAGAAAAAATTATTAAAATAAAGAAAACGATAAAATGAAAACAAACAAAGAATCGACAAATTGAAATAAAAATAATACAAAAGTACAACATAACAATATCGACAAATAGGAATTCATTTTCGTATCGAATATATCGATTACATTCAGACTTTTATGAGTTCTTTTTGCTCAAAGAGCCTCATTTTTTGTAAAATTTTAATAATAAATACTGGGAAATTAAAATTTTTTTTCAAACTTTTGTCGTTTCGTTTTACAAAAAAATTATAAATTTATAATTTTCTTAAACGGTTTGGACTTTCTGAAGTTTCATAGTTGATTAGTTAATTTTTTCTTCTTTACCACCTCTAATCCTTTTAAAGCGATATTTTATAATATATACAAAAAAAAATTCAAGGACACAGCTGTGTTACTAAAAAATTTAAATGTCCTTATATAATAGTTTTTAACGCTTCATAACTTTTATCACAAAACTTTAACGACATTAGTGTTTTATAGCATACACACAAACACACACACACAATCACCATTTACTTTAGCATATACTCTGTGTTTAATAAGATAATAAAAACTCATTTTTATAGCCTAATTTAAGGCTGTCATAAAAACATATAATAAGAATTTTATCACTATTTAAAAAATATTTATACAACATTTCATTTCAATAGTTTTATCATACATACTATTACAAATAGATAACAAACACCATTAAAGGGTTAAAGAATATAATTTAACAATATTATGTTTGAAAATATAGTTATTCAGGTGTTGATAATTGAAAAATGTTTGAGGAATTGTTGAATGTTGTAAGTCTGTTAAAAAGAAAAAAAAAAAGATTTAAAATCTTATTGCAAAAATCTTCATTATAATAACTTTATTCAGCACAATTTGTCTGAAGTTTTTGGCCTCATTTCCTTTTAAGACATGATTCTTCCCCTTCTTTCCCCTGTTACCTATACAAAATGATAAAACTGTTTTTCAATTTTCCTCTTTTTGTTCATTTCTTTTTTCAACTTTGTGGTAACTCAAGAATTGTGTGGCCCATTTTATTCTGTACTAGTTTTATTTTGCTTTATGCTTATTTTTGCTATAAATTATATTTCTTCTTTTTCTCTTTTAGACATTTCTTTTATTGCTCACAGGATTTTTTTTTTATTTTTTTTATTATCTAGAACTGAGAAAATTGTCGTAAAGCATTTGTTAAGCCAATATAGACAACAA
The DNA here is from genome assembly GCA_001735545.1 of Phormia regina. NCBI lineage: Eukaryota > Metazoa > Arthropoda > Insecta > Diptera > Calliphoridae > Phormia > Phormia regina. Next base: position 14,355 of record MINK01178593.1, read on the forward strand.
ATGACGCGTCAAATGTTTTTAGGTATAAAGACAATTTTCGTTTAAACTATTCGCTGTTATTAATAATGACTTTTAGATTATTTATTTTTGAAAAAATAAAGTGAGAAAAACAGAACCCAGCTGTAGTTATCAATTCAAGCTGAAATAAGTAGCCAAATAAAGGAATTGAAGTTAATATAAATTTCTTTTTTTTTTTCATACCTTTTTTAAGTTTAACAGGAAAATTCAATTTATTTTATATTACAAAAAAGAAGAAAAAATGTGTAGCCTATTTGAAGGAGGAAATTAAAAATATATATGTGCTGCATATATTTTTGAGAGAGGAAATGTATTTTAAATATAATTTGTAATAAAAAAAAA
>MINK01178603.1:0-15499 GCA_001735545.1 Phormia regina
TTTTTTGCAGTTCAAGAAGGACTCGGGGGTACAATGTAATATTTACTAAATCGTAGCTGAAATTAGTTTCATTTGTGCCGCCGATTTCAAATATCTGTGCCACGCCGCCAAATACTTAGCCTCGGTTTGTTTCTTTGATCTATAGTCATTAGAACCAGAAAAAATAAATAAATTAGCGACGAATATGAGCTTTCCGCTGGATATAGGAAATTAGTTCTCCAAAACCTAACGGACACTAATTTCGAACAGGGAATTGGGAGCTTTTGAAAGCTTTGGAAAGAGAAAAAAATGAAAAGTAAAAGATATATAAATCTGCTTGTCTGTACTCCTTGAAAAAAATTTAAAAACTAGCTCCATTAGGAAAAAGCTTATAAAAAAATTTTTGTTTAATAAGGTCATATATGTCATCTGGGAGCTTTAGAAAGCTCTGAAAAGAGGAAAAAGGAATAGAAGAATTATGAAAGCTCTGAAAAGAGAAAAATAGAAATAGAAGAATTATGAATTTTATATAGTTATTCTCGGGGGACTTATATGGGGCCTATGATTAAGTCTAAACTAGTACAGGTTCTGCTACTTATATTAAAATAACTTCTATCAAATTTAATTTTGATACTAACATTTACATTAGATTTATGACTGTGAAATTGCTTATCTGCAGAGTTAAGTAGTTATAAATCAGAACCCGATTGTTTCAGAATAATTTTTTGAGTTGATTTAACTATACTGATTTGTATATATGATGTCATAATAGAATTTCCTAAAAAAATTATGAGGTCAAATAAAAAATTACGGGGTCAAATAAAGTTTTTATTATTTAATACTTTTAATTAATCTTTAAAACCTTTGGACCAATTTTTAAGATAAAACTTTTTAAATATTAAGGAAGTAATATTATCATTTTTCTTAAATTTTTTAAAGACTTAAACTCATATTCTAAGAACTAATTAAATCAAAATTAGTGCTCATGGGGTCAAAGTTCAAATTAAAAATGTAATATATTTAAAGTTCTTAATTATTATTCTTTAATAACAACATTTAAGAACTACATATAAATATTAAAATATTTCAGGTCAAAGGTTAAATTTTTTACATTTCTCACTAACAAAAACGAAGACTATATAAAAGACCAAAGTCTTTATAAATTTAATGAAACACAAAATTTGATTAAAATATTTTTATAGTTTAAAATATAATTGTTTAGAGATTATAATTAAAAATGGAAATTTTAGATGAATTTTATTAAAATATGTTTTTATTTGAAATGATATAAAAAATGCAATATTTGATATTTGAATTTTTCTTCCGGGAATCACATAAGATCTAAGAAGCAATAAGAGACTCTTCTTATCATATGATTAATATACGTATGTAGACAGTAAAATTTTCTCAGCTTTAATATTTTCAGCATCTATTTAGACCAAAGTTAGTCGAGTACTTCATTTAAAGGTTTTGGTCATTCTTTTATCTAATACTTTTATTAGGGATGTCAATTTCATTGCACAATTGTGCTGGTTGAGTTGCACGTATTATAACGTTGCAGAGAGTGCAAAGAGTAGTAAATGCACTGTAAAAAATTATGGATATTGTGTCGGTAATCAATTTCTTTAACATTCCTAACGAATATTGTTAGGTACCGTTTTAAGAAAAAACACATTAAAAAAAAAAAAACAACAAACAAAATTTATGTATATTTTTTCATCTATACATCATATACGTAGCGCATGTATCTAGCCAGATGCACACACATTTTGTATGAAGAGTACTGTACTTTATTGGTATTTTTTCTTTGCGCTTGGTTCTTCCAAATATTGAGGGTTAAGGAGGGTTAATATTAATCTTTTAAAATAAAATGGGAGGAATGATAATTATATTTTTTTCTTTAACTTTAATAAATTGAAGTGTAAGGAAAATGAACTTATCTTTTCTTTAAATGATTTTTTCACTCTCACAAACAAAACTATATTTTTAGTGATTGGCATCTCTACTTTTATGAATGAACTTTTATCTAATTAAAAGTGTAGACTAAAATGTTTAAATAATACATTTCTTAATTTGAATAAACTCTTTAAAACCACCTATCTTACTTGGCATACATCTTCTTATTTTATGAATGGAGGGTAAATACAAAAAATTTTGCATTTTAAGTACCATTTTAAGCAAATATAAAATTTGAATTTATAAACGAATTACAAATTCAAATTTCAATCATAAACATGTTTATGTTTTTTTTATTTGGTATTTTTTTTTTAGTGAATCAATCCATCAATGAATGAATAACTGTGTAATTACGTGATTATTGCCAAAAGTACATAAACTAAAAGACTATTTTGTGTACTTTTCAAATTATTTTTTAAACACAGTGTCATACGTCTACTCTAAGAGAAAAAAACAAATAAATTGAAAGTATTAAAAAAAGTGTTAATGCTAAAGACACGTGTGTTCCACAAACGTCAGCCTTTAAAATAATAAGACAAAAAATTATACAAAAAACCTCCAACTTGCAAAAAAAACAAATAACAAAAATTTTGTGTTGGCTGCACTTACAAAAGATTTTGCATTAGAAAACTTTAAACAACAATTACTAACAAATATCTAAGTAAAAAAAAATAAAACAAAAAAAGCGCCAACATCTTTTTGTTTCCTTTTAAATAAAAAAAAAGAAATAATAAACAACAAATAAAACAAAAAATATTGAATAAAAGAAAAATAAGGAAAAAAATAAATCATCGATAAAAATAATAAATAATAATTGTAAACATGGAAGTCTTTGCTGAGGAATCACAACAAAAGGGCGAAGAGGATCTTTCCAAATACATGTTGGATGGTAAGTGTTAAATTAAAAATACATAATAATAAAAACTATACATACATCCATATGTATGTACTTATGTATATGTATATGTATTTATATGGTACTACTTACCACTTTTCATCCAAGTGCAAGAAGAGTATTATCACTTTAAAAAAATATATATACAATGAAACATATAATCAATGTTTTTGTTAAAACATTTAGTTAGATTGTAATACAGTGTAACACAAAACAAGTAATAATATGTTGATTATCTATAAAACATGTGTATTTTTTGTTGTTTTATTTTTATGAGTTTTATTATAAAATTTTCTAAACATGCATTAGTTGCTTGTTTTACGACTACTTATGTGCTCGTAATTATATTGTAATACTTTTTTATTAACGTTTGTGTCACTGCACTATGGGACGTGTTCAGGGTTAAAGTTTATATACCCCTAAAACAATGTCATGTATTTTTAAATACTATTTTATTTGTGTTTCTTTTTTTGTGTTAAGGTTTTCTAAGAATTGTGTCATTTATGAGTCTAATATGATTTTGTTTTGATGTTGATATTGTTGTGCATTGATTTTACTTTTATTTCTTAAGTGTTTAAAGACTTTAAAAGATTTGTAGGTATATTAATTATAAAAGAATTGACGATTTGAGATCTGTTTGGTGTGGAATATTAAACTGGTTTATTTGTTTTCTTAGAATTATAGATTTTTATTGCTATTTTAAAGTTATAAATCATCCGACAAGTTACTTTTTTTTAACATTCTACCGACAGGAAAATTGTTATGATTTTAGTCATGTGAATGGTGATACGCAACTAAGGAATCTAAAAGTTTAGTAACGTGATCTAAAAGCGAAGGAATTGAACTCTTTTGAGCACTTTAAACTTAAGCTGTAAACCTTCACAAGCAAAATATTCAACGAATATATTTCAATCAACAAAAATTCAAAATCAAAATGACTTTAAATTGACATTTTTAAAAATTTTGACATTTATTACTGCCATATTTGAACTAACTATATCAATTATTTCTGTATATTTTTATAAAAATAACATTGAAATTATAGTTTATTTTTTCAAAATTTTCATAAAAATTCTTATTTTGAATGTATTTCATTATTTTTAAATGTTTTATATCTAAGAATAAGTTTAATTATTTTACTTTAAAGCATAATTTTGCAAAAACATGGTCACACCATGATCACCACAACTATTCAGTGATTGTACAGCCGTTTCTCTTTGATTTGATGATAGCAACGTTTATGATTCCGTTTTATCATTCAATGATTACACACAATCAAAATTTTAATATGGTTCACTGAATCATAATATATATTTAAACATTTTTGTATGAAATCATATATATGAAAAATCCAAACATTTAGTTATTTCTACAATTAAAAAGTTAATTCTAAAACCATTCAGTTAATTTTACAATTTTGTTTAATTCCACAACCATTAAGCCAATATTTTTAGTCCAGTAGTTTGTTAGTTTATTAATTCTCATTTAGTTCAGATATGAACAAATATAAATTAATAAAGTTTGTTTTTATTTAGTATGATGAATGTACCACATATTGTGGTACTAAGGAATATAAGTATGAAAATGAGATTATATATATGATGAAATTAGTTCATATATATGATAAAATTGGATAATATATGTGATGAAATGTGATTATATATATGAAAAAATGGAATTATAAATATGATAAATTGGGATTATTTATATGATAAAATTGGATTATATATATGATAAAATGGAATTATATATATGATAAAATGGAATTATATATATGATATAATTTGTTTATATTTATGATAACATGAGATTATTAAATGATAAAAACATGATAAAATTGAAGGCAATATTTAAGAAAAGGTTATAAACTTTACTAAAAGTTATTAGTAAGGTTATAAACTTCACTAATAAATGATAAAATGGAATCATAATAATGATTACGTACAAAAATACTTATTGTAACCTGGAATCATATATTACAATCATAGTATGTTGCTCTTAGTTTATGGTCACCAGAACCATATTTTTTCTCTGCGTGAGTGAAATGTTTTTATTGACTATATTCTATTTTCTTAGCATTCGCACTTGAATGTTATATTCGGATCGGCCAAATATATATACCTACCATTAAGTTTTTCAAAATGAGCACATTTCGTCCGTTTTTCTTGTTTTCAAGTTTACATTGCACAGTGGGACCAAAAGCAAAATAAATGGCAATAAGTCTTGAACTTGGAAACTGAACTGATTTTGATGAAACTTGAAACATTGATAGAGGAGGAGTTAGACTTTCAGAATATTGTTAGATAGAGTCTGTAGCTGTAGTATGGGCGCCGCAACAGTGGCCCACATTTGACTACCTCGAGAGTAAAAAACATATCGGGGCTTATAACTTTTACAAATATTAACCGAATTGAAATATATTTATAGTTTTGAATTCTCTTTTTGAATCGTATATATGATAAAATTTGTCTCCCTTGGTTGCCACATTTAAGCATTATTCTGCTTTTAACAGACGGACAGATAAATGATCATGGCTAGATCGAATTAGAATCTAATCAGAATCCAGAAATTATATACTTTATGGTTTCTTAAATGACTTTTGATACGAGTATAGCACCATGAATCATACTTAAGTTACCCATTTTTTATAAAAAATTTGATACATTTTTTTTACAAATTGCAAATTTTTTTTTCTTTTCCAAAAAAATCATAAAAATTCCCAAATTTTTGATTCTTTAATTATAATTGATAAATTTGTTGTCTATAGTAACAGATAAGTTAAATAAAAACTTTTTTAAATTTATGTAGAATTAAATTGTACGATTTACATGTAAATAAAATTAAAAGTTTATTGATTTTTCGATTTTATATTGACTGTATTTGGAATCTAAATTGAGCCTTTAAATTTTAATTTGAAAACAAATAAAAATCTCCAATATCCAAAACAATTTAAAAAAGTTTGAAAAGCAGAAAAGTTGAATACTTTGCAATTATAGAGGCCCATAGATGAAAAAAAAATTGATTTATGTTTAGATTTGTAATAAATATTCAATTAATAAGTCAAGCAGTTTTCGAAAATTATAAAAATTAATGGTTTAAAAAATTTTCGTGAGACAGGTTCTGTGAAAACTCAATATCTATGGAGGAAAAGACCTTGGTAAAATCACATAGACAGGATAAATCTGATGGTCAAGAGAGTTTAAGAAAAATGCCCAAAATTTACCCCTGGGGAGGTAGTCAATAATCTAAAAATTGGAATTTAGTACTCGAACAGTTACCGCAGGGCAAATTTGAGAGTTGGTCTCGGTTGTTTTATTCGTCTGTGAAAAATCTCTTATTTTAAAAAAAAAAAAAAAATCGCTCAGCTCGAATTCAATCTTGCCAGAAGATCATTTAAATTGGATAAGACAGACATGGAATACTGTCCTATTTTCGGATGAGTTCAAATTTTTAAGAGGCAGCGATGGGAGAACATTTGTAAGGGACAACCAAGGGAAAAAGATTGTACCCCTAAAAAATATTAACAAGACAGTTAAGTTTGGTGGTGGACAATAATATTGGTCTGGGGATCTATTTTCAGGTCAAGGGTATGGGGTTTCTTAATTCATAATTATAGAGAATACTGGATGACTGGTATAGCATACAAGAACAATTTTTAAACGATGTAATGTACTTCATACGCTGGGAAAATATACCGCCTAGTTTGGAGATTCAACATGATAGATGATCCCCAAAACACACCTCAAGGGTTTGTAACCGAGTGGGTTGTAACCGAGTGCAGGTACGTATTTTGAACGGCCTGACCAACACGCAGATCTCAATCATAGAAATCTATGGGAAATAGTAGACTCGCAAAAAATACGAATCAAAATTACACCAGAAATTAAAATTTATCGGTTGACGGTTCATAAGGGAATTGGCAAAATATTTCAAAAAGACTATTGACTCTTTAATTGGTTTTCATGCAATCGTCGTGTTGTGACGCAGAACTTAAAAACAATGGATACTCAACAAAACACTTGACTGTATTCAAAATTCAGACCATATTTGTTAAGATAATACCTAAGTTTCCATTGTTTTGTCAGTTACCATATTTATAAATAATTTAATTTTATTTTTAATTATTTTTTTTATTAGTTTAATTTACTTTATCCAAAGTCGATATTAAATCCATTTTTTCGCTTGAGTTTGTCTCAAAATGACAATTATATTTTTATACATTAAGAAACAAACTCGATCTTAGTTTTGAACCAAATTTATTGAATTATGTAAAAAAAATCTATACTGTACCGTTAAAGTTAATAAATATTTATTTTACACTGAACTTATTAACCAATATGGGTATAAAACTAAATTCATTGAATTTTTATCACCACTAACCAGCACCTCCACAAACATCACTACCACCATCAAAAAATTAAGAAACGAAAATAAATTTTAACAATTTATAAGCATTTTTACTAAACAATTAATCGTTTTTGAATAGAAATGATTTTTTTGTTTTTTTTGCGAACAAAAGTACTTGTATATATTATTGTTAAATTTGTTACGTTTTCATGTTAAAATTTGTATCGTGTTGTAGTTTTAGACAAAACATACAACATAAAAATACCAAACTAAAAAAAAAAAAAAAAAATCACAATTGAACGTATTTAAACTTACAACTACTATTTTTTTATATTATAAATATATTTGTATCTATGAATTATTATTTTTTTTTTTTTTGTATCTAAAGTAAGTGATTGTGTATGTGTGAGTGTAAAAGTGCAATATAATGATGATTGTAATTGTATTTTGGTTGTTATTATTATTGTTGTTATTATGTGAGTGAGATTCCCATGACTTTTGATCTTGACTCTAGTTCGTCGTACGTAGTAAATATATTTTGTTTTTTTTTTTTTTTTTGTTTTTATTATTTATATGGAAAACTTTTTCAATAATAACTCTAAATAAAACGAATAAAATACTCGTAATAGTGTTAACGAAGATGACGATGGTGATGATGATGATGATGATGACGATAATGATCATTGTTTAGCATCATCAGCATCATTATTATCATTTTGATGATGCAGCCAGTTGCTGTTACTGTCACTTGTCGTGGAAGTTGAAGGCTGCCATTTAGAGCTTCCTACATACCACATCACTAAGATTATTTATGTGATGAATGAAGCTGGAAGTTGCTATAGTAATAATATATAGTAGTATAATGGTAAAAATATTGTTGATCATTTAGGGTTTTTCTTGTTGCTGAGGCATACAGTATTCCTTTAAACATTTTGCGGTTTTAAAATTTGCTTTCATCTATCCATTGTTGAAGTTTAGGTTAAAGGAAGAGTTTAAGTAGGAAAAAAAAAAACACAAAATGAAATAAAAATAAAAATTGAAATCGCGTGAGTCTATTTGTGGGATCTTTAATGATAGATTGTTTATATCAAATAATGTTTTATTGTTTTGTTTTCTTTGAATTGTTGGCAAATTATATAATTTTCTAATTTTCAAGTAAAAGAATAATTGTTTAAGTGTGTTTTTGTTTAAAGTTAAATTATTTTGTTTGCATTACTAAATATATAATAATGTTACAACATATTTAATATTAAGATAAAAAAGATATAAGTTATTATATATTATAGTATTCAGTAAAATAATTCTGAGTTGGCAAACTCATTATATAACATTTATACCCAGGAAAAATAGTATATGTTCATCCAGAACCTATGAAAATATGTATTTGTTCTACTTTGACGTTACGACCAATGATTTTTGTTTGAAATTGTCACAGAACAGAACTAGTTCTGTAGAAGTGTTCAGAACTTATTATATTCTAATGAGACATTTCCTAAAGACATCTTTTTAAATAAATTTAAATTTGTTGATATTTTTTTTTTAAACATATCAAGAAAGTATTTAAGAAACCAGTGATTTGTTAAGAAAAGTGATGTAAAATAGACAGAATTAGTTTAAACAAATTTAGAATCCAAAGAGGGTTCTATTACACGAATTCCAGTATTGGTTGTGAGAATCTGAAGTGGTTCAGTCTTATCAATATTAAATTAAATGATTTGAAAATACAATATTTTTTTGAATACTAAGCATCTGCTTTAATTTTTGAAATACAATTTAACAAATATTTGAATTCATATTAGAAATAAACCTAAAATTTTTTTATAATATATATTACACTGAAATTAATCATTTTAAAGAAATTCTTTAATTTAACGTACGAATTCATTGTTTTAACGAGAATATTTATTGAAAAATTCAACGCTTTTATAAAAGACACGATGAAAACATTCGTTAAGTTTATTTCTTAACAAAATAAGTAAAAAAGTACTTTGTCTTAAAAAAATTAATAGGTTTGTTAAATCTAAGAAACTTGTGTTTACGTTTAATGGAATTGTTTAATGAAAAGAACAAAAAGAATCAAAATATTATATTAAATAAAAACAGGTGTTCAACGTGAGATTAATTAATTCAAATTATATTTATATTTTAGAATTAGATTGTATATTAGAAAGAATAATATTTTTCCATGAACGAGTAGTTTGAATTGAAGAAATAGTTCTGTTAAGTGGAAAAATTATTTTTCAGATTTCAGATACTAAAGGACCGTCTTTATACATTTATTCATCAACAATTTTTCATGCCAAAATAGATTGTATAGGTGCCTATAAATGCCGCAAATACGATTTTTAGGAGTATCTTCGTTTTTTTTCTTCTAAGGAATATTCTCTACAATTTGATGTATAAAACATATATATCTGATAACTGGGGACTTCTAAAAAACTGATTTCAATAGACAGATGATAATCATTCTATCCAGAATATATATATCCTTTTTTTAGAAGAATATTGTAGAAATTGCAAAAGAATGACAATCTTATGTATAAAAAAGTGTATAAAAAGAAAATTTTGTATAAAATATTAAATAAAACAATTATCGTCTATTCCACAAGAGAGAACGCTCAAAAAAATTTTCTATGTCTTCCGACTTTGCTAACATTTGGCATAAGCATAAATATTTCTACTTTTTTTAATTTTGAAAAATTCGCGAATTTATTCACGAATTTCATTTTAAGAAAGTTAAAAAGTTCGTAAAACTGTGCAGCTTTGAACTTCAATATCTCTAAAAAAAATTTTAACGGATTTTAATTATTTAAATTGCATATATAAGAAGAATATGTCCACTACAAATTTAGCAATTTAAAAATAATATTATTATTGAAAAATGCAAATGCTATTTTAGGATGCAGTTTCGAAAAATTTCTACCCTTTAAATTTTTTCTCTCTTTAATATTAAGAAAATTATAAACTTTCCTAAAAAAATGATATAAATCATTTTGGTATATAATAGTTCATTATTTTAAATTCCTTTTTAAGATTTTTTTTTAATTCGCGAATTGTTAAAATTCTAAAAAATAAAAATAGAGAAATTTAAATATTAGCCAAATCGGAAGACGCTCTGTAAAAAAATTTTCATTTTTTTTTAGTCTGTCATGGAATGGACGTACAGATTTTATGAAAGTATTAGAACACTTTGACCCAATTATATTTACAGTTTAAGTAAGGATATGCTATAGTACATATTTAAAGAAAATAAGTAAAAATGTTGTAGCCGTTCAAAACAATTTGTGTTTTAAAATTATTTTCAAGATTTTAGGAATGGTACCTAATCTGCGACTTATGGACATTTACGGACCGATTCTTAAACTTATTGTCTCAAATATTATCTCGATACTCTCTAGTCTTTTATTGTACCAATGTGTAATTGTGGACCGATCTTCGTGAAATTTAACATTCCGATTCATTCTTATACATAATCATATGTACCTCGTACATTATCATATGTGCCAAATTATTAAATCATGCTATTTAAAATTGTGATCAGTATTTTGTGTATAGGGTTTAACACGCCTCGACCAGACAGATGGACGGACATTTAAAAAATACATTTTGCGCAAATAAGATCCAGAGACTAGATAAATTTCAAAAATTCATTCTAAAACTGCAACTATATTTTAGATAAATAATTAGATAAATTAGATTTTTAGATAAATAATTTACCTTTGAATCGTTGCCTTTAAAGATCTATACTTTGACGGATTTTTTTATTAAAAAAAATATTAATAAAATCATTAATGAATTTGCCTAAAAAAATAATAATAATGAAAAATACTAAATATAAACAAAATCTATTAAAATAATTGAAAAAGCTATATAATTATTCACAAAATAAAATCACTAATTAATAAAATAATTCATTCAATTAAAACTTGTTCAAATCTAAACAAAATTATTATATTAATTACTACTTATTAACGGTAAAGATTAAAAAGTGTATAAAATCAATTAAGTAGATGATTAAATTAATTAAAAATTTAAATGAGAAAAAAGAACTTTTTTGAACATCATTGCTTAGATACTATTTTCCATTACTTACTAACATTTTTAAATAATTTATTATATTTGTTGAAATAGTTATTCTTGTTCTAACATACATTGTTGCAGTAATATTAATATTATTACATTGTATCATTTTAAAATTTGTTGTATTCGTAAAGGTCATACATTTTCTGCAATTGTTTAATATTGTTTGGCTTTATTCTTAACTACAAGAAACAAAAATAGATTTATGGGGGCAACGGAAATTGTGGTGAATTAAATGATTAGTTTTCTGCTAAAAAAATGTAAACCAAAAAGACCACAAATATTAAGAAGTCTTAATACTATAAACTATGGTTATAGCAAAGATTAAGTTTTTGAATTATTATAAAAAATAAAAAATCTGTTTTGAACTAATAATTGTAACAGTTCTTGACAATTTGCTAACGATTATCATGATTTAAAAATACCAGCAATTTAATTCACTAACGAAAGAACTTTATTCAAATTGATTTAATATTCAATATCCTTACCGGAGATTTGTAGCAATTGGTGCAATAGTACCAGTTCCTCAATACCAATTGCCACCTTATAAGCAGCAAAGTTCCAGTTAAGTACCAATTGACACCTAACAGCCAACAAAGTAGTTGACAACCAGTGAGAGATAATTTCCATACTATAACCGATCGCTATTACTTTGGACCAATACCATGTTTTGTGTTAGTTCTTTTCCCGTCTAGCAAATAAAATTATTTTAAAAAAATATCATTTTGTGTTTCTTGATATTTTGTTTTTACGCCTGTCGTTCTAATTCTGTTCTAAATACATAAAAAGTATTACATTTCAATTTGTGAAAAAAAAACACATTTATGTTTTTATCTTAAATGTTTTGTTGTTACTGGAATATGATTTTGTTTTTGTTTTGAGCTTAAATTGAACAACACGAAATAAACATTAACTACCAAAATTCTTTGTGGGAATAAGAGGCGTGAGAATAATTGCAATATTTAGAGGCCCACGCATTTAACATAAACACAACATGACATGAGCTCTGTCTACGCCAAGTGTACTCTATGGTACTGTTAATCTATTACCACTTAAGACCCAATAGGAAATTAAGGAAGTAACAGTTCCATGTTTGAGGACAAAAACTTTAAAATTAATTTTTAAAATTGTTAAGAAATGTTACAAAGTACAAATTCGATTATTATACTTGCAAAAGTCCTGATTTCTTTAGAAAATTTTCTATTGGGTTTTCTATAGCTACAGCTGTATGGTCTTTAACTTAAAACGTTTTTGTTGCTGTGTTTTTGTTTTTGGATTTAAAAACATAAATTGACGACATGACTGAATTATAACTAAATTGTTTATAATAAAATGGCAATTTGTTATTAATGTTTGTGTTACAGTTTTATGTTGTCTCATTATTATTGGCTTGTCAGTGAGTCTAGCTAACTGTTTGTCTGTCTCCTCAACCGTCTTAATGTCTTTTAAAGCTAGACTTTGTGTAAAGGTTTGTTAAAAGTTTAACACATTAAACTTCCAATACGTTGAGGTTGTCGTTACATTAAAAATGTCACAGGTTCAGTTTAAATAAACTAAAACTTAACTGTAAACTAATACATATTTAAATAAAAAATAAACTAACAAAATCATAAAAGAAAAAAAATATATATTAAATGAAATATATTTTATAGTAAAATTTAAACAACCAACATAAAAAGTGGGCTTAAAATTTAAACTTTAAGCCCATCTTGTGTATAGATAGATTTACAAATGGTGAAAGGTGTTTTTATTGTATCTTTTGTCTTAAGGTTCCTATAACAATTTGTTTACAGAAAGAAAAAAAAAATAAATAAAAGAAAATAAAAAAGATTTTATGAAACTTAAGCTTAAAAAAATCAATTTACTTTGACCACTCATGATCAACATCGTCATCATTATCATCATCATCATTATTATTGTCTTCATTTCTTTTTCTTAGCTTTTTTTTTGTAAGATATTGAGGCTTCTAATGTTTTTTTTTCTTTTTATATTTTTTTGCACTTTTGTTGGTTTTTGTGTAAACAAAAAAACTGTCTAGGTTTTTATGTTTAACAATAGCGATCACTTGAAATCATTTAATCTGCACAAAAACAACTTTGAAAACTGATCTCAGGTTATTCTTTTTAAAGTCCGATATTGCTGTTGTTTTATGTTTTTTTTTTTAATTTTTTTTATTTGTTTAATATTCGCATTTTCCATATTTAAGCTTGGCTGATTATGTTTAGTTTTACTTAGATTTCATATTATTGTTGATGATGCTTTTGAAAACCAACTCCTCTTAGAGAGCAAAGTGCGTTTCGTTTGGTTTTTTGAAGTCTTCATTTGCAGTAAAATGATCTTTTTTTTATTGTATTGTATATTGTGCATTTTTGAAATACACTTGATGAAAAAAAAAAAAAAAACAATGAAAGTTTGTTTTATTTGTTGTTAAGATGAAGACATATTATCCGGTTTAGCTAAATATTTGCCATAATCTTTATTTGTAGATTTTAAAGAGGAGATGCTGAATATGAAATGATTTTTTTTAAAGTATTAAATTTTTAAGAAAATCCATCAGCTATCTAAAATTTTTTATTGTATATCCACTAGGGTATCCAATCGATTAACCGCCATTCGGTTATCCGATTAACTGTTCGAATAATTGAAAACTCTCTATTTTCGAATAACAATAAACCGAATAATTTGTGTCGAACAACCGATTAATGTTATAATTTAATATTTTTTTATTTTATTTTTAAACTTTCTTCTTACTTTCATGACTTTCTTCTTACTAAATAGGTATCAAAAAAGGAACATTTATTGAACTCTTCCGACTTTACACTACTTCTTGATCCCACGTTTGGACTCTTACTTATCTCTCTGAATATTATTTTTTTACTGGACATTTTATTTAACAAAATGCGACTTGTGGCAATATTATTTCCTTTGGATCCAACTAAAATAATAAGGCTATGAACATGACAATATATATATTTTCTATTCTGACACAGAAAATAAGAAAACTTATATTAAAAATACAAATTTATTTAACTTGAATTTGAATTACATTTATAGTATTACGTCTAAAGTCTAAGTTTCTGAAACAAATGGGTGATAGATCTATTAAGGAAAACCCTATATTATTTCCATTAAGTTACTAAATAACTGTTTCATTAGATTAAATTTTATAAATAGTCTATATCTAATATGTATTGCTAAAACTATTCTGTTAATCGAATAATGTGGCATTAATCGGTCATTAACCGATAAACTTTAAATCTCGAATAATTATTTGTCAATTAAATCGATTAATGTGAAACCCCGATTAATTGGATACCCTAAAAATTGAAACATTTTAATGAAATTTAACACAAGTTTTATATAAGCATTAATCTATTTGCAAAAATTTCATGAAGGTCGGTCCATAATTGACCATAAGACCCAATTTGGGGAATCACCAAAAAGTGCATAAATACATGTGAATCTTATTATCGATGTAATATTCTGCAATAGTATGTTTTTATTTTCCACTTAATACATGTTTAGGTTCATAATTGGCTCCTTCCCGAATTTTGTATAGGCAATGGTGTAGGGTATAATATGGTCAGTCCTGAGCGACTATATCTTCTTCTCTCGTTTTTATTGCTTATATTTTTAATATTTAAATTTCTATATAATAATTTAAATCAAACGTTTTTAATTTAATTAATAAAATAAATTAATTTTTTTTCTTATTTTTAGGTAAGTCTTCAATAATAATGATATTGTGTTGTCTAAATTATAAAGAATTCAGGTAATTTATTTTTTTAATAATTTATATAAAAAATTCATGGACAATGAAAATGTTAAAGAAATTGAAATGTTTGAATCTTCAATTTGGTGCAGAAATTGATCTTAATATCTCCATAATAATTGACTGTTTTAAAAAATAATGTAAGAAAGCCTTGAAGATAATATTAATTAAAGCTTTTGCATAATATTTCGAATAATATCAGACAAATAGTTTTCAAGATACATACAGTATTGCACAGAACAAAAACAACAAAATTATGGTAAACCTATAAATAGTTCTATTTTTTACAGTATTTGGATTACAACCAAAAATTATTTTGTAAAATTATATACATATTAATTAACATTATTATTAACAGAAACACAAACTTGATTTATAAATGGCTGATATACACAGAAAAAAGTCACCAATTAACAAATATATAGGAAAATAATTCATTCAATTAAAAACTTGCTCAAATTTGCACCTCT
>MINK01178604.1:0-13449 GCA_001735545.1 Phormia regina
TAAAACGGAATCATAAACGTTGCTATCATGAACATGGTATTATTAAAATCAAAGAGAAAAGGGCTGTACAATCACTGAATAGTTGTGGTGATTATGGTGTGATCATGTTTTTTTTTCTGCGTGTACAAACTCTACAGATATTGATTATTATCGGGTTATTATATTACTTGAACTCTATATAAAACGCTTCCCGGAATTTGGGTTTAACGTCCAAAAATGTTTAAAATTTTTAAAAATGTATCTTGGCCTATATCTCGCTTATGAATGGACTAATATAGTTCGTTTTTTTAGCACAAAATGTCAAGAAAATATTTCAGAATTTTTTTTATTATTATCTTTTTAAACTAAACTTTTATCACAAACAATCCGTCATTTATGAACCAATCTTGCTCAACTTCAAAACCAAAATTCACGCAAGGATTCTTGATTATTTTCTATGCATATTACATATGATGATTATCGGTGGCCTTCATAAACACCATTTCAACCGACAAACTAGAGAAAGTAATATCAAAAATTTGTTCATTAATATTAAGAAGATTTAATTAAAATTTTTATACAAAATTTTACAGACTCAATGAATAAAATTTTAATAATAATTTGGTCAAGAGTAGTCAGGAGTAATTTCTTTTTTCTCCCCTTGATTTCGCCCCTGATTTGCAGGACTAGACTAACATTATTAAATGAGAATAAGAAGTGTGTGTTATTTGTGTATGTATTTCTATAAGTAGAGAATATTGATTAAATAACTAAATCAATTATTTTTGTTAACACTACAAAATTAGTTATAAAAACTTATCAGTTTTCTTCATCACTCATCTAATTAATATTATATTTGGCAATTTTATGAATTGACAAGTATATGAATTTTATATTGTTTATTAATAAAACTAATAATTCATTTTAATTAATTGTTTATTTATTTTATTCTATTTTCAGGTAATATTTGTTAGCAACTACTTAGTATTAAAATAATATTGTAAGTATTAAAATTTCAAATGTAGAATATTTTGGTTAGAACTATATAAAACTAAACAATTTATGGTAAACCAAAAAAATCTAAAATGAAAATAATTTATTAACTGCTAAACGTTAGACTTAACAGTTGTTATCCTGAAAATCTTTTAATTGTAAATTACAAAAAATTATCGAAAGTTATATTTAATTTTTTTCTAATAAATTTTCCTAAATAAAATTTGCCGTTATTAATTTTTCTAAAAATACTATGATTAGCATCTGAAAACCTCATACAATATATTCTTTTATATTTGAATAATAATGTAATTCAAAATCTGTTTTAAAATACATATCTTCTTAAATTAATATCTATTTAATATTACTTTCAGATTTTAAACATTTACATGGCATATTTTTAGGCTTAAAATGTTTGACACTCATTTAATAACAAATACATTTATATATTAAATATTTTTATTAAAACATATTTATTATTAATTCTATTTATCTCAGTATAGTTTAGAAATATATTCTTAAATTAATTTATATTTTAAAACTACTTCAAGGTTTTAAACCAAATTTTTCCACTACATATAAAAATATAGCATATTTTTAGGCTTAAAAGTTTCTACAGTCATTTCAATAACATACATATACATCTCTCTAAAAGTTTTATCAAATCCTTAACGTTCTTCACATAAAAAGTAGTAAACATAAACATACAAACACGTTTGAAATAAAAAGAAATGCACTTTATTTCAATACACGCATATAGGTACATACAAATACAATAAAAAACTCATACAACATCAGCGTTATAAAATCTAAAAAACAAACATATATTCCAACAACACTTTGGTAGTAGCAACACTAGTTGTTTTCTACCTCCACCCCTAAAAACAAACAATTTTTTTCACCTGTACGCATACACACACTCACACATACATACATATGTACATGTATATAATTATTAAAATGTTGTGTTACCACCAGCTTCATTGCCATAACACTAGACTACACAATACACAACCATTAAAGGAATTCTCTATAGAAAAACTGATAAATTTTACACAAATACACACATACAAACAAAATATGTACACGGCAAAAAAATCCCACCTGAAAACTAAATTGTAAAGGTATGCAGGTGTATATGTATGTATGTGTGTGTGTGATATGCTTTGGTATGAGAACAGCGGATATTGAGTTCATGCTTAAATTGACAATTTAATGAAAAATTTGAAAAGTTTTTTTTTTCACTCTCTACACTTTTTTATGGCAAATAATACTTTTTCGGTCATGTCTTTCTAGAAAAAATAAACCAGAAAAAAATCGCAAATAATAAAATGTTAGCAAAAATGCCAAGAGTTTGGGGACACAATATAAAAGTTCTTTCCTTTTTTTCTACACTTACTGTGTATTTTAGGCAATACACGACAAACAATAGCGAAAAAAAGACTTTTAATAAATAAAAAAAAATGTATAAATGTGTGAAAAATTTTTTAGCGTACCTTTTTTGAGGAGGGCCAGTGAACAAGCTATAAAATTGTATTTTATTAAAAAAAAAAAAAAAGGAGAAAAACTTTTAGAAATATAAATTGTTGTATTTTTAATAGCTAAACAATTTGAAAGATTGAAACGAATTTCAATATATACTACAAAAATGGGATTTTTTTTAGGAAAATATTCATTTTATGTGAAATATAGAATTTTTTTGGCGAATATGAAATTTCGAAATAGAAAAAAAATTAAATTTAAGTCACAAGGAGATCGAAGAAGCCTTTCACCAAATTAAAGCAAAAAATATTTTTTTTATTCGCCTTAAGGTGTGCTTTAATACTTTTAGATTTATAAAGCTACATTACAATGCTAAATAGTCAAGTTTGCATGTGCGTGTCTATATTATAAATGTTGTTTTAGTTGTTGACCCATAATTCGTTTGCTTATGAAGAAATTTGAATGATTCGAAAAACCGAAATTTTATGAAAATTTATATAAATAAAAAAATTTTATTTTAAAAAAGGTCCACAAAAAATCAAAATTTAAAAGGAGATCGAGCATGCCTTTCAGCATCTTCCAAACAAAATTTTTTTTCTCCTTAAAGTATGCTATAATCTAATAAATTAAAGTTGTTTTAGTTTTTGGTCCATAATTCGTTTGTTTATACAGGAATTTGGATGATTCGAAAAACCGAAATTTTATGAAAATGCTTGTGATCCATTTATATAAATAAAAATCTTTATCTTAAAAAATCAAAAGGAGACCGAAGATGCCTTTCACCATTTTACAAGCAAAAAATTTGTTCGCCTTAAAGTATGCTTTAATACTTTTATATTTATAAAGCTACATTACAATGCTTAATGTACAAGTTTGTTAAAACAATTAAAGTGGTTTTAGTTTTTGGCCCATAATTCGTTTGTTTATGAAGGAATTTAGATGATTCAAAAAAATCGAAATTTTATGAAAATATTTATAACCCACTTTTATAAACTAAAATCTTTATCCTAAAAAAAGCCTCAAAAAATCAAAAATTAATTTTGTCTTAATTATTATAGAACCGATTTTTTTAAATTAAGTAGGTTGTCCTATATATTGAAGCATATCTCGAAAACGACTTGTCTAATCTTGTTAACATTTTTTAATATTACAATTAAATTTGTCTTCAATTAATATTTATATTACTTTTACAGTGAACAGTTATGAAGATATTATACCATTTTGTAAAATCAAATTTTTATGTAAAATTTAAACCAATTTTTTTTTTTTTTTTTTTCAAAAAATCTTAAAAATTCGAAATTGTTTAAAAATTTTAATTTAAGTAGGTTGTCCTATAGTATTGAAGATATCTCGAAGAAACCGACTTGTCTCTAATCTTGTAAAATTTTTATATACAATTTAAATTTCGTCTTCAATTAATATTATATTCTTTTACTTGAACAGTTATGAAGATATTATACCCATTTTGTTGTAAAATCAAATTTTTATGTAAAATTTAACAAAAAAAAATTTATTTTTTTTTTTTTTAAAATCTTAAAAATTCGAAATTGTTTAAAAATTTTAATTTCTATTAAAGATTAATTAAAGACCAATTTGTTGCTAATAAAACAAGATATATTTCATTCAAATCAATAAACAAATGTTGATTTTATTACCAAATTAGTTAAAATACTCATTTACAAATTACCAAGACATATTAATCCTTTATTGAGCAGGGATGCATATATGAATTAATTTTTTTTTTTTATTATAACATTTTATTATTTTTTTAATACTGTTACCAAATATTAAAAGACAATAAAGTAATAAAGTCAGAATATTTGTCTACTGAAACGTTTTAATGGTAGTATATACATTTGTTTTAGCGCTAAACAAATGTAAATACTACCAGACGTACGGACAGACATTGTTAAATCAATTCTGAAAGTGATTTTGAGTCAAATGTTGTACTTTAAGATATTTTTTTCTGTGTTACATATATCAACATATAATTTTTATTAAATATTGTATTCCTTTTTCCATTTTTAATTTTAAGTAAAAACTTATCTTTAGCAAGAAAAAAAAATATTTTTAACAAAAATCCCTATTTATACTTTCACATAAAAAGTATATGTTAATAAGCTTTTACTATTATGGGATAGTCTTAAAATGTGCATTAAGCACTTCAAGTTAGGAAAAGCATTTGCGATCATAAGAATTGAAAATAACTTTCGAGTATAAATGTCTGTCTGTCCGTCTGGATAATTATCCTTTTGGGTGTCTCTTCATCTGTATGTTGAAATAGATTTTTAAAAGGTTGTAAACTATCAAATATATTTCTTCCTCAACACATATATAGCATATAGTTTCAGAAATGTTGGTATTAAAATTCAACTTAATCCATTAATAAAGGATGAAATTAAAAACAATTTTCTTGAACAACCTTAAAAAATTTTTGCAATTTTCTTTGAACAAATTTAATAATATTTTCTATTTCATATACATTTAATATATAAATATGATTCTATTGAAAAGTATGGAAATTATTAAGAAATAATTTTATATTAATAAAGTAAAAATCACAAACGTATAGATAAATCTATATACCTTGCGATGTTAAATGAAGGGTATAAAAAATAGTTGCCAAAAAAAGGGGAAACAATTTTAAAATATCATGAATGCTAGATAAAAAATATTTAGGCATAAAATAAATATGGCAGCTAAGGAGGTTTAAAATACATAAATTTCATAGTGTTGAAATAAATAAGAAATATTTTAAAATAAACTTACTTTAAAGTAATTAAATATATTATTAAAATAATTCAATTAATGCTGATATTTCTATCACTTTCTATAATAAAAGTTCGGTGCAAATATTTTTTAATTTATATTTTGAAAAAGTGTTGTAATGATAATAAACATACACTTACCTTTAATAAAGAACCATAAATATATATGTAGCCTACTTTAAGGCAGATTTCTTTTTTTAATATTATGAAGTATATTTTAAGGCAAACAAATATACATATCATATGAAAATTTTATAAAGCTAAAAATCTATCCACAAACTTGATTAGTAATTTATAAATTTAAATACCTGTCAAATACATATTTTTAATTAAAATTTGTTTGATTAAATTCTAACACACACACGCACACACTTCTTTTAAAAAGAAAAAAATTATACATCCTTACATATCTTCGTACCTTTACCAAAACTAATTTATTTACATAGGTATGTAATAAAGTTTATAGAATGTAATCAAACATACGCATAATTACACATTCTATTGCCAGTAGCTTGAAATATTTCTTGAAATGAACAATCACAACATGTTTTTTCTTTTTTTCTTTATTAAAATTTTGAAATTTAATAATAGAAAACATTAATACCAAGTGTAATAAGTACTGAAACTGAATGGTCATTAAAATTTTCAAACATTAGAATTTCTAGGTAAATATTACAATTACATGTTTGTTTATATATGCCAATGAGTATAAGTGTATGTGTTTGGAGGTAAACTTAATAAAGTAAATTTTTAAATTACTCTTTTAAGAAAAATAGAAAGAACAAATAAGAGTAATAGTAGTATATAGAAGCAGTAACCATAAATTCCAAGCCACTAACTTTAATAACTTGAACAAACAAAATAAGGTTGAATATGTAGATGTTTGTGTGTGTGAGTGCGTAATATTTTCTATTCCAACTACATACATATGTTTATGGCATTTTGTATGTGTAAACTTTATATAGTGAGTAATAAAAGTAAACTAACTTAGAAAACATTATTTCAAAATATTAGAGATGTTAGGTGAATACTACTTAAGGTATATTCTCAATTATTTACACAATAATTTTAATTATTTACATATTGATTACATAATGTAAGTCATATTAGCAAATTCGAAGACATTTGGAATAATTATTTTATTTATTTATTTATTTATTTATTTATTTATTTATTTATTTATTTATTTATTTATTTACCTCTTGTAAATACTTTTTGCTTACACTGTATTCATTTATTATGCTTACATACGTACATATATACTTATGTATGTGTAAAAGTGAATATAATACTTTGAAATTTAATAGTGTGTGTACCACATCATCACCATCTCATACAACATATATTGACACTTTAGACTCCCTTATGCATAAATTTTTTACACACAAATATATTCTCTAGTAAAGTAAGACCTAAATAAATTTTCTTCAACAATTTTGCCACAGTAAATCATCATTTACATTATTATTAACAAGAGGTCAACATGTACTAGTAAAAGCTAAGATGTAGGCGAAAATAAGTACAACACATCCTTACAGTGAGTTAAGTGAACTGAAGTGGCCTTTAAGAAAGCCTTTTAAAAAGGACATTATCTTAGTAATCATTTGAGTTCAGAATGTTGATTTAAAAAGAAGGTTAATATAGAAATATAATTTGCAGAATTTTAAGCCTTAAAAACTTATAAAGTTCCCATTTCACTAAACGTAATTATAGGCATATTTGATATCCTGTGTTTTATTTTCTATCTACAATATTTTTTAACCCAAAAAAATCATTTTCATTTATTTAATCCTTTTAAAGAAAAGTTAGAGCCTATCTTCTTTTACCGCTTTATATATACATATACATACGTATGTATATATTTCTTTGTATGTATATTTCAAAATAATGTTTATATGCAAATGTATTTACACACACACAAAGCTATATATAACTTTATTTAGACAACATTCTACTAATACAATTTATAGTGTTTATGTGCATATGGGCTGTATTTTATTATAGACACACAACAACAACAGGACATGAAAAATAATAAAGAAAAAAATATATGTATGTATATCAACACACAAGTAACAACTCGACTCATTTTCTTAACTCTTGGGAAATATAAAATATTCTATGACATTGCCAACACTATGAAAATCTTCTACTTACATACATATCATATGATGTGGTGGAAAAAAATAATAAGAAATGAATTGTTGGCATAACAGGACCAACTAAAAGTTTTTTATTTTAATAATTGAATCAAGTTGAAGCCTTAAACTGTCTAAGATATTTTAAATAGGAGAAGATTTCA
Source organism: Phormia regina (assembly GCA_001735545.1). Classification (NCBI taxonomy): domain Eukaryota; kingdom Metazoa; phylum Arthropoda; class Insecta; order Diptera; family Calliphoridae; genus Phormia; species Phormia regina. Next base: position 7,525 of record MINK01178604.1, read on the forward strand.
ATTAATAAAAGCTTCGAATCCAATAAGCTTTATAGCTTATACCGAAATGGACAATATTTTCGATATATTTTTGAAAGATTTAAAATAGTACTAAGAATCAATTTTTTTTTTGGTCACATACATATTAAACCTGATTTTAGAATATTTCAAAATAAATTGGAAAACATAATGAACACTAAATTAAATCCAACACACACTCATAATGTTTTCTTATAATCAACAAAAACAACTGAAGAAAAGTAACATCAAAAACAATATGTAAAATGATATATTTTTATATATTTTTATTTTACATACACATACAATAATCCATCTATACATATATAAATATTAAGCGGACTATTTACTAACACTAATAAGAAAAAATTTAAAATATTATTATAACAGACTTGATCGAATTTGTTATACTAAACTTTATGACAACTTTTTTGTGCCAAGCTAATTATAAATATCTCTTAATATGAAAGTGGGCAGATTATCCAGTTTAATTTCAATCCAATGAAGTCCTGCAGGTATATTATTATTTTTTTCTAGTAATTGGACAAACTTATATTTACTAATCGATTTTTAATACCAAACTTTAATACCAAAAATTAATATAAGAGGGATATTTGAGCTATATATCATGTTCCTAAGTGACATGGACAGACGGACAGACATAGCCAGATGGTCTTAGAAAGGATTTAGAATATACATTTTTTATGGGATCTTAGCTGAATACTTTCATATATTACTAAAGGAATAACAAACTCAGTATGCTTCCAAATTTTTGAATGCTAGATAGAAAAACATAGACACAAGGACTAGCAGATTCCAGCAAAAAAAAAAAAATAATAACGGGCAGACAGACGGACAGACATAACTAGATGAACTTAGAAAGGGGGCAGAAAATAAATTTTTTATGGAACCTCAGCTGTATATTTTTATATATTACAAAACGGATAATAAACTTAATTTTTTTGACGGTGGATAAAAAAAGCGTAGAGACAAGGACTAAGTAGATCCCAGTTCAAATACAATCATATAATATGGGTTCTTACATTGACACAAGGGCTAAACAGTTCCCAGTAAATATATTTTAATGGACAGACGGACAGACATTACTAGATGGACTTAGAAAGGGGCCAGAATACAAATTATTTATGGAACCTTAGCTGTATATTTTTATATATTACAAAACGGATAATAAACTCAATATACCTCCAAATTTTTTAATGGCGAATAAAAAATCGAAGCAAAGCAGATTCCAGTTGAATTTCGATCATATGATATCCTACATAACGCTATTTGTATCAAAATTCGAAAAAGTACAGTATTGAACCAGTAGCTAATTATGAACTACTACTTAAGGAACATATCCATATTACTATTAATTTATTTACAGGCGCTGGATTACAGCTCAAGTCTTTTGGTGGTAGGAAATACAATGATTTTCTTAACCTATTTCCTTAAAATTGTATGATTAGTACAGAATTTTTCATTAAGCGTTTTTATTTTGGGCAGGGAATTTCCTTTTTTTCCCTCCCCGGGATCCGCGCCTGTTTATTATGTTGATTCCGGAAAATACCCTTGTAAGGCAGATAATGTGAAATATCGAATTAAATCTGAAGTTTGTGAAGAGATGATTTGTATCAATGGAAATCTCACTCCAGTTATAGTAGACGATTATAAGCAAGTTTTGTTATTGTTTGAGTTTGGATCATAAGACCTACTGAAGGCGGAATACATGGTTCAAAATTGACACCTCGTATAAGACATTTTTAAAACATTCCTGTTTCGTATATATCTAGATCGATTTCAAACAATTTATAAACAAATACATGCTACTAGAAGAGATCTACAAAGAAACATTGTCGTATACATATCTTCTCTCTTTTGTTTAGGAGATATTTGTCTTCAAAATAAAAATGCTTACATTTTCGACCTTTCTGCGAGATATTAACAACAAATAACAAAATTATGTCAAGAAAATAAAATTTTAAAAACTTTACGGAAGCAAAAGTTATATGCTTTTAAATTTAAAGTTTGAAAAATAACGATTTTTCGTCAATTTTTTTAATCAGAAATGTAAAAAACATTTTTTTAGTTAAATTATTTTTCTTTTGTATTATATACAGTATTTCACTTTTTCTAAAACATAACTTTAAAAAAATTATTTAAAGTTAATAAAGTTGTAAAAATTTTATTCCTGACATAACTGAGGTCTTCCAAATTCGACCTATTTTTTCATGATTTTAAAATTTTGGTATCAATTTCTCAAATTGATAGATTTAATTTGCGGTGTTTTCTGGAAATATAAATTTTTGCCCTTCGATGTCGGTTCGAGAGATATGGACAAAAATGTTTAAAATAACATTTTTGGGAATTTTTGAAATTTTTTTGGGAATTCAGGGTTGTTTGTTAATAAATTTAAAGAAGCAAATAAAACCAAAAATTAGGCACCTTAAAATCCACTCAGTTGAAAAATTTCATTCAAAAATATCCACTAACAAAAATTTTATTCCAAAATTAAAAATGATTAATATGTAAAAAATTAAAAATTAGTCCTTTCTCTTTGTTTTTTGCCAAAAAAATCTACAACAAATGTTCATATTATAAAAATGTTTATATATATTTGAATTTTTTAATGGAATCTGAGTGAAATAATGTACCCACCGCAAAAAAATCAATAAGCTTTCTTCCATAAACATAACAGACATATGAACCAAATTTCATTAATTTAGTTTCAAAAATTGCGGCAGAAAAACGTTTGTATGAGAGCTAGATAAAATAAAGGACCAATCACAACCAATTGCAATAGGCTTCTTTTCAATATCATAATGGACATATGAAACAAATTTTCAAAATTATTATTATTAACAAAAATTGCGACTTTATTACAAAGTTTACATGGATGGACAGACAGCAAAACGTTGGTACGAGAGCCAGATCAAATAAAGGACCGATCACAATCAATAGCAATGAGCTTCCTTTCAATACCATAATAAACAATGAACCAAATTTCACTACATTATTTTCAAAATTGCGGCCTAAAGTTTGATTACAAAGTTTACCTAGAAGGAAAAACAGACGGATGGACAGACAAGATATACATAAATATATGACCCAGAAAATTATTCTAAACCATTTAATATAAATTATATTATATGCACAAATAAGAATATGAAAAAATTGCTGCCTGGGATATTATAAAACTACACCCACAACCACATTTCTTTATGTAAACTTATGCGTATGTGTTTCAAAAAGTAGAGAAAGTTCTTTGAAAATATCCTTTTGCTTTTTAAAATTATAAACATCTTTACATTTACTTTAATAGTTTGTATAAAGATGTTATGCAGTATATTTTCCTCTTATGTTTTCATCTAATATGTTTTAAGGATTTAAGCTTAATAAGGATTTTGAAGTTGGCCATATATTTTACTTTACTAAGCTTTACATGTATATTTTCTTTTTCATCATTTTAAAATATATTTTTTTCATTCTCTCAACTTACTTTCATTTTGGTCTTATTAGACTCAGAAAATATAATGAAAATAATGAAAACTTTGAGGGAAAGTGCGTAAGTAGGTTGGGAAAGTAGTTAAATAAAAATTTTGATAAATTAGAGGAGTTAATGAAGCATTTTCTTATTGGAAATAGAGAAATCTTTACATACGATGATTTGATTGGATATAAAGGACTTAATTAAATTTATTTTTATTTATTTTATTTTTGAATAATATAAAAACATATTAATTATATTAATTTGACCAAAATTAATTTTTTTATTTTTTAATAAATTCGCATACCTTAATAAATTAAATTTAAAAAAATAATTTTGAAATATATACCTCTATTTAGATAAAAAATTTAATTAAAAATTTATCACTCTACCTACGCATGTGGCTCATATATGGATCAAAGTTATTTTCTTTATACCAGACCTTTTACATTTGCATATGGTTTATGTATAGTCAATTGTTGTTGTTGTTTTTACATCAGTATTATTATAATTTTTTTTTTTTTTTGGTTCAAATTGTCATCATCTCAGGTTGTATAAAGTTTATTGTTATTGTTATTTTTTCCAGGTGTATACACATACGTATGCATATATATATTTACACATATACCCACATTTTTAACATTATTAATCATAGACATCTCTATGTATATACATATACAAGTATGTAGCCTACAGTACAGTGGGGTACGTGTGATAATCCTTTTTAAGCTTCTTTATTTTAATTACACCCAGAAAAGGGACTTTAGTGTCGAAAGACCATAAGATAGAGTGAAAATCAACAAAAAGATTTAAACAAGTTTTCATTAGAGATTTCTCTACTCTATGTATGTATTTCTATGTGTGTGTTGAGTGCGGGTGTTAGAGAAAATAATTGTTACAAAAAGTTGTATGTAAGCTATTTTGTTGTACCTGAATGCACACTAAGGGATTTAAAAGATAAAAATGGATTTATTTATTTTTTTTTTTAAATTTTTTAAATTAACTTTTTGTGGCAAAAAAAAGTTAAGGAGTTAAGGAAATTTTTTAATAAATGATTAAGAGTTTGTTAGACTTTTCAAGAGAACAGAAAATATTTAAAAAATATAATAAAATAATTTAAAAATATTAAAAAAATATAATAATCATATACATAAGCTTTAAGTGCTCTTTATAAATGCACAAAAAAAAACTATTTAAAAATATTGTTAAACAATTTTATATTGAAATTTATTTATATATTTAATTAATTTTTTAATTAGTTTACATTTGTTTTTAATAAATTGAAATATAATGAAAAAATAAAATTTTAGAGATAAAGAAATAAAATGATAGAAATGAAGTTATTATAGGTCAATTTCCAGCTATTTTAAGTTCATGACCATAATATATATAAAAAAGCGAAAAAGTCAAATGACTTTTTTGTAAAAAAAACAGCAATTTAAAGTCATAAATTTTCACGGCGAATTGAAATTTAATTGAAAAAAATCAACACTATATCCCGTAATGCATAATGGTGTAGAATCAAAATTTTTTGGAAATACATTTTCATAAAATTTCACACAGTCATAGCAAAGGAGCAAAAAAAAGTATGTCCAGATGCAGGACCTAAAAAACTTTTTAGATCCGGAGCTCTTAAGACTTAAATTAGGGAACATCTGCAATAGAATACTTTTCATCACCAAATTTTTGTCACTTATGGGATTTTAAATGCTTTTTAATTCTCTTGAAACATTCAATAATATCTTTAAAAAACATGTCAGTTCATGTTATTTATATTCTCCAGTTTTTTTAGTAATTTTATTTGAAATATAAGGTATCACAATCCAGCTTTTTTCTATTTATAACCCAATAATTTAAACCGATTTTCAAAAATTTTTACACAGTTAGCTAAAATACAAAATGATTTAGCGAACAAAAAAAAAACTAAAAGCCTATATCTTTCCTAAGTCCAACAAGAAACGATTTTAAAATTGAAAATTTTAAAAATTATGAGTTAAAGTTTTTTAAGAGTTTTTTCTCTAAAATAAAATTTTCTTTAAGAATAAATTTATACTTTTCTGAAAGCTATCATCGCAGAGTTGATTTTGATATAAAAAATATGTTATAAAGGCCAACAGCATGATGTACAGACCATTGCGAATCTGACCTATTTTAAAAGAAAATTATGTTCTAATATCTCAAAGGTTAGTTCTGCAAATCGAATGTAGTTTTGGAAACTCTTATATGTTCCCAACAGTTCGTTAATGAATTTTTTTAAACCTGCTATAAATGTTAAAGTTATGAACAAAGTTCAAAAAAATTATATTCTTGGGATTTTTCATATGGCTTTTGGGAATTGTGGAGTTTTTTCTTATGAAAATCTTAAAATTGTCTTTATTTTTGTACTTTAACCCTCCGTCATGCACATGTATCTGGCCAGATATTTTACGAATTTAACTGTG